>JAWMAG010000013.1:24230000-24232500 GCA_037013455.1 Ceratitis rosa | reverse complement strand
CTTTCTGTATCATTATGCATCATAAAAAGGCATAAATTGGCTTCGAAAATGCATATTTAGTAAAGTGTTTGCAACAAAGTTGGCAAAATTAAACAGTTAAACGTTGCCGTGGCCTGTAAAAAGGCTTTTAAGTTTAGCAATTGTAATTCATTACTTAATTACTTCAAAGAAAGAAGAAGAAGAAGGTACACTTATAGAGGAAATCTGTAATTATAATGAGCTGTTGAGAGGCTGGTATCAGCTGTAGAAGCTCAACTAAGTGAGTAGATTAACCAGAAATACCTATGAGCTGCAGCTCCTGCATCCCATGAAGGCCAAATCAAAAATTGCAAAGATTATTCCACAAAGTGGAGTATTTTCGCTGTGAAAATCGTGCTTAGCGTTCATTATGCCAGGGTGGGCAAAGAAGGTATCTTTGGCGCGACTGTGGGAAAATTCAGCAATCGATGACGATGGAAAAGACGTTCCATTACCTGACCATGAAAAAGTTCGAATAGCAATCGCCCGCTTAAAAAACAACAAAGCGGCTGGAGCTGACTTCAGGCAGAACTATTCAGATACGGCGGTGAAGAACTGATCAGGTGCATGCATCAGCATCGGACGGACGAAAGCATGCCCGATGATTGGAATTTAAGTGTGCTCTGCTCAATCCTTAAAAAAAGGGGACCCCATAGTCTATCATAGGTCCTATCGACCGTATTGTGCGAAAGGCTAAAGCCAACCGTCAACAAACTGATTGGACCTTAAGCAACACTAAAAGCTCCGTCAGGATCGGTAAGGACCTCTCCGAGCCGTTTGATACCAAATGAGTATTGGTAGAAAACTTCCTCTGATCTCTCAAAGTGATGATTCTCTCTGAGCCTGAGATGTGTTCTTTCAATTTTCCATCCGCTTTCCACTTATTAGCTCACTACAAGAGAATTGAGAGTTCGCAGGAACTAACTTAAGATGGAGTTGTTGCAACTCGAGCAGATTAATAAGGCCTATATGGGATAAAAGAAAGTCATGAAAGCTTATCTCGCATTCTTAGCGAATATCTTTTAATAGGAGGCATCCTAAGAAAGTTTGCGTCCTATGAAACAACTTCCGCCGGAATTTTAGTGAAGAGAAACCATCTGAAGCCTTCCTTTGCAACTGTCACACAGTTTGGAGAAGTAGATTGAAGCCTCTAGTAATGACAACCATAAAAAAAGTAAGCGAAATAGTGTGTAGTACGAATTTTTGGCCCGTTCGATGGCCTAAGTGGGCTAATACCAAGCAACCACTTGGACCTATCATAGCCTTTGTATCATAAAATATTTTTTACTATCTTCACTTTTCCACTAAAAATACAAAAGTATACATTTCGTAAACTAAAAAATTAGTTCAATCAACCAAAACACGTTTTGCACTTTAAATTAATGGATTTTTCGCTCTAACCACAATAACTAGTTGTAGGCTTTTACATATATATTTAGTAGACACACGTCAGAAAAACTGAAGAAACCACAAATTAGCCATGTGTTAGTTACAAAAATTGCGGTTACCTAGAGTTTGGCTTGCAACAATGTTGCTAATGTTTAACTCAAATGCAGCAGTGACTCTTGTGCGAGAAGTAAACAAAAACAAAAAAATTATCTGAAGAGAGTAGCTGTTATATACTGTTAACTGATGGCTTAATGAAGGTACTAAAATAGGCTGAAATGTTCCGAAATAAAATTTTCGTGTTCTCAAACTCAACTTTTTCAAGCCGAAATTTTTTTCATGATTTTGGAAACCAATTCCAATTCACCCTAAATGAAATACAAATGCACCAATCTGAAATCGAATTTTGACATTTTTCAAAAAACAGTAGGAGATATAGTGATTCATCTAATGATTCAAAGATTTTTTTCGTAAAGTTGCTTAGTCACATGGTGGTTGCAGTTTCCTTTATTCTATTTGATCGCAAGTCTCTTTGACATAACTCGAAACTCATCCAGTGATCTTACGTACGCTGTGGAAACCACACAGAAAATTGACATTTTCCTCGAGTAAGGGCGAGTCAATTAGAGGGCTCAGTGCTCGGCAGATTTTTTTTTTTTGGTTTAAATCTTCTGAACTGTATATGAAGATCGTGATCAGTGATCTACCACCGATCTTACGTCTTAGAAGCAGCGCAGAGATACAAATTCACAATGAAATCTGTATTTTTTACACTAAATAGTAATGAGGATCACTGATCTTCCACCTCTTATCCTTCTGTCTCTACTTCTTTCTCTTCTTCTTCTTCTCCTTCCTCTTCCTCTTCTTCTCCTTTCTCTTCCTCTTCTTCTGATTACTCTTCCTCTTCTTCCTCTTCTTCTTCTTCTTCCCCACCTTTGTTGTCTCAATATATGGAAGCCATCCATTTAATGGTTTATTTTCCATTAGAAAAAACATTCTTCGTTTGCTGCTGCCACTCTACAGCCTCATAAATTTTTATAACCCAAAACTCCATTACATTGCCAATTGCCGATCTTATTACAAAATTATAGACCCA
>JAWMAG010000013.1:24075000-24225000 GCA_037013455.1 Ceratitis rosa | reverse complement strand
ATTATTCCTTTTTCAAATAAATATTTTTATATTTTTAAATATCATGAAATTATAGTAGTTCACACCTGAACTTTTTAGACTTCGCTTCATAAAGCATAGTGCAAGGAGGAAATCAGAAGAAGATTTCGTACAGTTTTAACGAATATCTGGTAAAGAATTAACTTCTGAATTGTTTTTTTTTTATTTTTTACTTTCTTAAACACCTTTTAAGTTTAGTTCAAGGTCAGGTATACAAGGTACACGCAATGACAATTTTTTTCCGTAACAGTTAAAAATTTCCGGGTATCGAGCTCTTCAGCTTTTCTGCTCAACAAATTTTTAGGTGTAGTAGTACATTTTGGTTTATAAAATTGTACTATATGGTATACCACAAATATACTAATATATATATAAAAATATCTGGGACCATTTTTGTGATGTTCCTAAAAAAAGATTTTATATAAATATTTAATTGTGTGTTCACCTACATAGTGTCTATACTGACGTACAACTGTTTGTACACTAGTAGTTTCAATGGCTGGCTCTGCGATGGTGCTGAGGTACTTCGGA
Organism: Ceratitis rosa; assembly: GCA_037013455.1. Lineage (NCBI taxonomy): Eukaryota > Metazoa > Arthropoda > Insecta > Diptera > Tephritidae > Ceratitis > Ceratitis rosa. The sequence goes on along the minus strand of JAWMAG010000013.1, from coordinate 24,224,451 downwards.
CATGCAATCAGAATCATCGAAATCAAATGTTAAATAATAAATTGGAAGAAATGTGCAGAGCGCATTGACTTTATTCAATGAAATGAAAGTGGCAACAGAAAAATAAATAATATTAAATAGTTAAAGGACAACCCCAACCATTTACAAAGATTTTTTGGTCACTTGGCGATCAAGAGGCATTCAGCTGCTCAACTAGATACACAGTGAAAAAAAAAGTGATCCAAAAATTGTGTGGGAAAAAATATGAGATAAAACAGTTAGGAAATGTCTGTCCATTACGTGAAAATCGATCTAAATTTGTCATGCAAGATTGTTCCGTGGAACAAGCGACAACCAAAAATTGGTTTCTTTATACAATATATCTTTCATTTAATTAAAAAAAAAATTACTTTATTTAACTGCCCTCAAGTGCGCCGTGAAATAAGTAAACTAAGGTCTTTAATATTATCTTTTTTATAATATTTTTTTATTCAAACTTAATCAAGGATTTTATTAGAAATTTATGTATACTACTTTTTCTCGCCATGTAATCGCCACACAACAAATGCTCCCTTACCGCATACTCATCCACAATACTCAGGTGTTTTTATTGCGTGGTCTTAGCGACCACTGCCACTGCTGGGGCTGTGACTGTGGCTGTGATTGTGGTTGTCGCAGTTATTGCTATTATTGGATTTTTTCCCCAATGTCCTGCATTGAAGGCAATATCGGTGACACACAACCATGTAAATAAATATATATACTTATATATATACATATATATACGTGTACAGGTGTAGTTACCCACCGAAATTGAGCGCCATCGCGTCCCTTTTGATTATCATGATTATTACGTATCACCGGATTGAAATGACTGTACGAAGAAGGTAGGACGGACGGCTAGTCAGTTGGCTCGCCGACTAGTGGACATTGCCAGTAAAAGCTAGATAAACGTAAAAAAAAAAACGTGAAACCAGCTGGTGGACTAACAGACGGACTGTTCAATGTTGCTGCTGTGAGCATGCTGACTGACCCTGGTGGCTCAGTGGCGCAGTGGTTCGGTGGCTAGCTAACTGCCTGCCTCCATGTATAATATTTAATGCGACTTACCGGTCGTCTGTCCACCACGTTGACTGCCTGCCTGCCAGCCAGCCAGCTTGCCCTGTGTTGCACGTTGGACACCTGTGAGTATATTATTATTACACTTTAGTTATGTATTTTCGCCATTATTGCTGCTGCTGCTGCCACCGCTACTTCGACTGCTTCAATTATTACTCCTGCCCACTGCTGCTGCGGCTGTTGTTGTTCTTGTTATACTGGGGATGACCGACAGACAACGTTTTCATGCATTCCATGCCGCAATTTTCTCCAAAGGTAAGCCCCTAAACGCGATTGTGTGGCACAAAAATATATTTCACTTATTGCTTTGGTATGTGCCTGCAACACCTTGAGAGTTGGTATTGCTTTGTTGGGTCAGTTCTGTCTGCCGAACGATTTGTGTTCGATTTTTCTGCTATTACTATTCTATTATACGTGTCTGTATTTTGTTATTATTATTTTGATTTAGTTGGAAATAATGGGGCACAAATGCGTCGAAGTAAGTAGAGGCAGGCAGGTAGTGGTGTGACTTCATACTTGAGGTTATATTAGTCATGCGAACCTGAGCTTCCTTCACACTATTTTCATTTTTATTTTATTTATTTTTCTTAATTCATATATATTTATATTCATATTAATTTATTTATGGAATTAGCAAGTTATGCCATAAAACTTGCAATTGAAACGAGTTCCAAGCAATTAAATGCCTACCGAAGGTACACTTCTAAGCCAGTTCTACAACGTTACAGGTGTAAGGCATTTTTGACTTAATTAACAACTCAAAAATCTTTCAGACAAAGTCTTCAATTTTTTTATTTAAAAATAATTATTCTTCTACCAATTAGTTATAAATATTACATATAAATATAATTTGAAACTCATTCACTTCAAATCAATATTTTTTGTAATAAATCAAACTTGTATAATAAATCAAATTCTACCTATATACTCGTGTGCTGTCGCACGGGACTAGCTAAATGCACATGAGAAAAGTTCTCATTATTTTAAAAATATAATTTAAATAATAAAAATATTAATTGCACTTCGTATATGTTCAACGGCCTTCAAATATCAAACCCAGCATTGATTTTCATTTTGCATGGGACATCTAGATATGAGATCTACTCAAAGTTAGGATTTTTAAGAGATCTCGCAGGCTAGGTATGTACAGCGGATTATTGATTTATGGATTGCTTCATTAGTATGCTTACCTCAAAAACAGGAATATATTATAAACATATATTAGGTCAGTTAAGTTCGTTCGGTTTTTATCTAAGAGATGGCGTTATTGTCCATAGTACTATTGTTACGTGGCGCTGAAAAACATGATGGACCGAATTCCCTTCTGCGAATCGCCGCTGAATCGCAACAAAATCGACCCATTTCCGAAGCGTTTGGTAACTGGCGATGAAAAGTGGATCACTTACGAAATCGGTAATGGTCGAAACGCGGTGAGCCGACGGAAACGGTGGCCAATCAATGATTGACGGCCAGGAAGGTTTTGCTGTGTGTTTGGTGGGATTGGCAAGGAATCATCTACTGCGCGCTGCTTCCCTATGGCCAAACGCTCAATTCGGCCCTCTACTGCCAACAACTGGACCGCTTGAAGGCAGTACTCATCCAGAAGAGACCGTTTTTGATCAACAGAGGCCGAATTGATTTCCATCAAGACAACGCCAGGCCACACACTTCTTTGGTGCGCGCCAGAAGCTCCAGGAGCTCGAATGGGAGGTCCTAATGCACCCGCCTATGAACTTTTTACTTGGCCTAATATTAAAATATATTCATAGTTCTCGGAAAATTTTAAACATGTACATATACAGACATATGAGTATGTATATGCATATTAGAAGTTGATTTCTTTTAATTTGACTTAAAAATGAACAATTTACAAAGCCAATTCTGCAGAAAATCAGCACTTTTTTTGGTTGCAACGGGTAGTTGAAAACCTGAACTTCAGACGCACATTAGCCATTCCTTTTTTTTTTTGTTGCATTTAATATGGACAAAATATGAGCTCTGGCTTGAATCCCTAGGAGACCCTAATAAAAATTCATTTACTTTTCAGCGTCTATATAGGACACTTCCCTTCTCCTTGGACGTTTTCGAGTACCTATAATAAACAAATGTTCTATAATAAAGTAGGTATGTATACTTTTTTTTAAAAAAGCTTCACCAAACTAGCAATGAAAGCTTATTAAATATTGCTTATATTCCTTCCAATCAATATTTCCCTAAATGCGAAAATTTAAAAATTCTGGCGCCATCAAATAAAAAAAAATGCCTGAAAGCATTTTGTAATCAAGTAATTATGCGTTGCAATATCAAAAATACTCAATAAGAAAACAAAAAAAAATACAATAAAATTTGCAACAAAAAATAGGAACAAATTTATAGGAAAATTCTGCCACTTTCGGCTCGAGGCATACAAATTTTGTAAAACTCAAAAACTTTGCAGACCACAATGTAACATATGCCAAATAATGTGGGCGGCGGTAATACACATACACACAGACGTGGAGTAAGCCATACAACTGGAGCATTTACCATATGTACATATGTACTATGTATGTAAGTGATTGCACATGGCAGCTAGCGGCGCCGCAAACAAAAGCATTTTAATGCATTTTCATAACAAAATTTTAGCAACAACTCAACATTTGTGAGTTGAAGCCGAAAAAGTTAAAAGCTCCGCGGGGCATCATCAAATGTGGCTATGGCTGAGCGTGTCTACAATGCATGTGTAAATGCTATGTAAGTATGTACATATATGTTGATCGGATATGTGTGCAACCTTAAATAGTGTATATATGAAAGTGTGCATGTGTGCGTTTGAGCATTGCATTTTGTGTTAAATACGGTTTTGCATAGCTGACACAGCGTCGCTTTTCTGCGGTATGTTCATACATACACGTGCATATGTATGTACGAGTATATATTTTTATTTTTGTCAATTTGGCGTACATGAAAACCCATCAAATGTCATTAATTCGGTTGCCGGTTGGCGGGTATGTTGCCTCTAAGTGAAGGCCAAACACATTTACTGTTACTAGCAATTTGTTATTATTGTTATTGTACACCAAATAATTCTAAAAGCTGCAGTTAACAAATTCATTGCACTTTTTTTCTCCGCACAACTTGAGGTTTCATTTGGCTGGTGGCGCGGTCTCGTGGTCGAACATACATACATACACACATACATACACACATACATATATATATATATATGTATATGCATACACTGATACATATGTAATATTAGGCTATTCATGATGCGCCTTCATGTTGCAAGTGCTAAATCATGCAGCGTCAATAAATATGCTATGGCGACCGCTGGCTCTAACGCCCAACGGCTCTTCACTAGTAACACTTGTAATTGTATTTTTGTTGTTTCCTATTACCACATACAACATATGTAATTATTTTCACAATCACAATCTCGCACTAAGTGCGTGTAATTACAACATGTCAGTTCAGTGTTTTGGGCCATGGCGACGCTTACCATATAATCGTGCAACAAATACACTCAAAGTGCGACAAAATTTCGGTTTGGTGTGGCGTGGGTGTGTGAGCTGTAGGCATCACTGGTGGTATTGCCCTCTCAACTGTTCTCCAGCAAAAGTTGTCACATCAAAAGTGTTATTGGAAGAGCTCTTCGTATGTACATATGTACGTATATATGTTCAAGTGTTGATGGTTACAGTCACTATGTGATTGCCTTTGGTGGCGCTAAAAAATGTATTTAGCCTAAAAACAATTAATATTTTAATAGCTCTGTTGGCAAATTTAATTTTTCAAAATGGTCGAACGAACTTAATGGAACTAAAATTTATAGGCAGCGTGTGTTAATAAAAGCATTTTCTGCAGCATATTATTTTTGACGGTGTAGCTAATGTAGTGAAAAAGAAAACTGAAATAATAGTCACATTTTTAACTGTATACTGATATTTACAAGTAAATAAAAAAAAAAATTCAAAAAAATATGACATTTTTTTCCTTCGACGAGGGACTTTTTAAAAGCTGGTGCACCACATCTGTGAATGTCATGGCTTCAGCGGATTGCGTCATCATATTTTAAATATTACCAACTTCAACCAGCTGTAGTATGCTAAAAATTTCCGCCTATCTGCCGGTGATGGTGACGACCTTCCCGGAAAAAAGTTTTATATATTAGGTCAAATAGTTCGTTCGATTTTTTATTGATAACCTTATGTATATATGTCCGATTTAAGTAAAATATGGGCCGTTTTTTTGCCAACGAGATGCCAACTTCATTATATTGGCAAAAAACTCGGAGAGACAATTTTCACAGGCTTCTCTTGAGGGCAAGTTCTCACCATTAAGCGCGTTCGCCATGGATAGGAAAAGATGGTAATCATTTGTTTCCAGATCCGGACTATAAGGTGGGTGCATTAGGACTTCCCATTCGAGCTCCTGGAGCTTCTGGCGCGTCACCAAAGACGTGTGTGGCCTAGCGTTGTCCTGATGGAACACAATTCGGCCTCTGTTGATCAAAGATGGCCTCTTCTGGACGAGTACTGCCTTCAAGCGGTCCAGTTGTTGGCAGTAGAGGGCCGAATTGTGCGTTTGGCCATAGGCGAGCAGCTCGTAGTAGATGATTCCTTGCCAGTCCCACCAAACACACAGCAAAACCTTCCTAGCCGTCAATCCTGGCTTGGCCACCGTTTCTGCCGGCTCACCGCATTTCGACCACAACCGATTTCGATTCACGTTGTCGCAAGTGATACATTTTTCATCGCCACTCAACAAACGCTTCAGAAATGGGTCGATTTTGTTGCGATTCAGCAGCGATTTGCAGATGGAAGTTTGGTCCATCAAGTTTTTTTTCGTTTTATCCCGTGTGAGATCAGAAAACAACGATATGAAATTCATAAAAAAAATTTTATTAAAAAAAATGATTTTTTATTTTTAGAAGAATTCAACAAAAACTGGTTAGAAAAAAGGAGATTTGAGATGGTGCAAATATAACGGTTTTGTATCAGTATTTTCAAAAATCTCTTTCACTTCTCTTTCGCACTTTCTATTCATCTTTTCATTTCACTCTTTCTTTCCATTCTATCTCTTTCTCAATCTCTCTTTCTCTCTATCTTTCTTTCTCTCTATCTTCTTCTATCTTCCTCTCTCTCTTTCTCGCTTTCGCTTTCTTATCCCTCTCCCTCTCTCCGACTTTTTCTCGGTTTTAAATATCTAAAACAAGTTTGCTTAACAGTTTTTTCTTTCATGTTGAAAATTCGTCTGCAATTCTCAACAGCGTACTACATATTTGTTGTATTATATACCTACTCAGCGGCAAAACATTGCGTAAACTATTAATTACTTTATTTCCCGGGCTTTCACAAATATATTTATTCAATACACCTTCCTTCCCGAAGTCCCTCGCCCGTAGTTGCAGCATTAACTTTCTGGTGTTGGCCACACTGACAACAGCCTGAGTGGGATTTAATGCTAGCTGTCATTACACCAACACATTCACAGGGATAGATAACAAACGCAACGTCAATGCCACAATATGTATACGACAACATCAACGCTTCGCCGCAGCACAGCCCATTTTGTATTGTATTTGGTTAACTAATTTATGGCAATTTAATTGAAAATTAAACGAACAGGCCGTCCCGTTGTCATTAACACAACAACACAACAACAACAGCGCGCTTTACTGACACTTTGTTACTGAGTGTACTATTGTTTGGCTTTGTTTTTGCCATTTCGGTTGGTTAGCCAATTCGAAATCACTTGAAACGATTTGCATGTATTTTTGACCAAAAATGGTTTTTAAATATTTGTGACAAAAATTTATTATATATTTTATTTTATTTTACATTTTATTGTTTTTTTTTTTTTATTACAAAAGAGCGAATAAATGTTGCTTATTGACTGAAGGGGATTTGAGGCTTTTTTTTGGGGGATTTTTTAAGTGGAAAGTCTATTGTATAGGCATTAGCTAATCGCATGTGTTGTGTGTGTTTGTATGTAATTACAATTAATGTTAATTATTGACTTTGTAATTGCAAGTAAAATTAAAATTCCACCTCATCACTTATGGTCACCACTCGAAGTGCACTCAATCGCAGTTTAATTCAATTTGACTTTTGTTGATTTAAAATTAAATTTAATTATATTGAATTTATTGAGATTTTTGTGCGCGAATAATTTGATTTCGAAGTGCAGTGAAGCTTGTTTAGAGGCTGAATAAATTTTGAAATGCTAAACTCTAATTGAAAAGTGTGTACTCTGAGAGAGACGGAGGGAGAATTGATTAATTAAAAAAATAAAAATAAAATCGAATAAATAATCTATTTAGAAAAAAATATCTCAAGCGAGTTGACGGCCACATTAGCCGAGTGGTCATGGCTAGAATGTTGTAGACAAAAATTCAAATTTTGGCCGGTCCTTGATCTTTCCGAGTGTGTTTCTGACATGACATGAATGGAATCTTTCGGAAACCCTTCAGTTGTTCGGAGAAGTGTTAGAAAATAAGATAGGAATCATAAGAAAAACTAAAGTTTATTTTATATAAATATATATCCTCCAAACGGGTGAATGATTTGGTATAAATATATGCTTTTCGACCAACCACAGACGAATGGCTGTAATGTCAGACCACTAGTTGTGAATGTAACTACTTCTCAGAGACCTCGGATCCTTTGTCTTATTAGACATAAGCGTATTTTCTTAAGAAGTTCAGGCTCATTATTCCGATTTCACTTCGGTTGAGAATCGCAGAAAGGTTGATTCATGCAAAAATAAAAAGAAAATAATAACAGCATTCATCCGGTATATATACGTGTATATAAAGCCATCATACTAAACGAGGGCGCATTTCAAAGGACGTGGCTTAAAACACTGCATTCTACGACCAAGTATGGGTACTTGCATATAATATCAAATTCGACAAGCTGATCCGACCCCGTTGTCAATACCATTAGGAGAAAGCTCAGCTCAGTAAGCATGAGCATGAGTATACCGGATCACTGCAGCGTTTTCCAGGCGTAACTCTTCGCAATCATGAGGGCCGCAGAGTGGTTGCACAAATTTATGACAGCAGGACAATCGGTAGCAATTTACTTCGATAGTCAGGCTGCAATCAGATCTCTTGAATGTAACGATACCACGTCAAAAGTGGCCATAAACTGTAGGAATACTCTTAACAAACTCTCAAAGAAGTACAGTACTGCCGTGGTCTGGAAACCTGGACACAGGAACATCCGCATTTGCTTGGCAGACCAACTAGCAAGGGAAGGAACCCTCACATGATGCTGGTTTACCTCTTCTCCATTAATATAACGACTGGTAAAATATCTAGACACTGTTTAATGGGGCTTCACGGGAATAAGATGGGCTATTACTCTAACGATTTCTGGCGCTGCTATAAGGACGAAGAAGAGGAAGAGATCATCGAATACTACCTCTGCCACTGTCCAGCCTTGACATTGAAATAATTCTTCGACTGTCTCGCCGAGTTGGCCTGTGATTCTTACAAAGTCATGACTTTTGCTCCTTGAGGCTCTCAACTATTTATTAGAGTCCTAAAAGGGGTTAAAAGGGGTTCACTTGTGATATCTTGACTTGAAGAGTGCTACTGTCCGTCCTTAATATCTCTAATTTGGAATTTCAAGTTTTTCAGTATAATTTTTTCATATGCCAAACTTCACCCGTTTGACACTAGCCAATTAATCAAAAATATTTGAAAATCAATTAGTAAGCAATTTATTGTTTTTCACTACACCCCTCTGCTCCACTTCTCGTTCTCCCTACCGTCTGCTCATGCGATTATTGCATCAAAATCCATTTCGCCAACAGACAACATCCAATCCAATGCAATTTACAACAACAACTAACTATTTTGCAAGTTAACTGGAGAATTCTGTTGGAGGAACAACAACAAATTGCTAACAGCACAACTGACACATTCTAATGACATTTGCAATTAGTGTTGGGCGAACTTTCAACACGTTCGTTTGGTGAAAATTTGCAACAAAGCAGCGATAAATATTTTAATAAAGTTTTTTTTGTTGTTGTTTTTATTTTTTGTTGTTCACAAACTATTACTTCGTCTACTGCTGCTGCTTCTTCTTCTCATTCGATTGCAATAAAGTAGTAAGTGGCAAGTTGCAAACTCCCTAAAGCCTGAGATGGTAACAGCCGTGAGTTGGGAGTGGGTTTACGATACTCGGAAGCATTCGCCAAGAATATCGCCAGCTGACAACACAGTAATTGACTGTCATCATTAATATGAGATGTTGTCAGTGAGGTTTTCTATTTTTTCTCGTTTTATTTTTTTATGGTGGAGCGGGTGAAGTAGGCAGACGAGGAACCAGCCAGAGTGACAATGCTCGCCTGGTTGCTGTTGATTGCTGTTAGCGGACAGATAGTAGCTGCGAGACACTGGTTATTGTTCTGGTTGTTGTTGCTGTTACTGTTGTTGTTCTTGTACTTTCTCAGTGAACTTATTGTAGCTGTTGTGATTGCTCTTGGTGACGAAGTAGCTGACAATTCACGGTTGTGCGCAAATTGAATGTTGCACCAGCAACATCAACAATACTTCCAACAATACTTCCAACAAAAACAACAACAAAAATTACAACAAAGAAGCATGCAAAAAGTGATGTCAACATGGTGTTGGCCATGTTTCCCTGCTACCAGCCAGCAATGGCTGCAACGTTGATAAGAAAAGAATAAAAACCAATTGTTGCAAGACAATCAGCAGAGTGGTGAATGTTGTAAGTAGGAGTATGTGCAACATGATAGTAAGTGCTAGCTACTGTGTTAAAGTGCAATGCTGCAATGGCTGCAGGCGAACTTGTGCATGTGTTGAATGTGGCAACATATGAGTTTACGGTGCAAGAGTGAGAATGGATGAGGGGCAAGAGCAAAGAAAAATTGTTGCGCAAATGAGAAAAAATTTCAAAACCAAAAAAGATATAAAATAAATTAACTAAAATAAAATAACATTTAAAATAATTAGATAAATAACATCAATAATAAAAGAAACAAAAAATATCATTAAATAAAATAAAATTAAATTAAATTATACAAAATAAAATAAAATAAACTTAAATAAAATAAAATAATATAAACTATAATAAAAAAATAAAACAAAATAAAATAAAATAAAAAAAATAAAATTAAATTAAATTAAATTAAATAAAATAAAATAAAATAAAATAAAATAAAATAAAATAAAATAAAATAAAATAAAATGAAATAAAATAAAATAAATTAAAATAAAATAAAATAAAATAAAATAAAATAAAAAAAATAATAAAATAAAATAAAATAAAATAAAATAAAATAAAATAAAATAAAAAAATGAAAGAAAATAAAATACATAAAATAAAATAAAATAAAATAAAATAAAACAAATAAAATAAAAAAAATAAAATCAAATAAAATCAAGTAAAATAAAATAAAATAAAATAATATAAAGCAATATAAATTAAAATAAAATTAAATTAAATTAAATTAACTTAAGTAAAAATAAATAAAATAAAAATAAATAATATTGAATTAAATAAAATAAAATAAAAGTAAATGAAATTAAATTGAATTAAATGCAATAACATTGAAAAAAAAATACAATAAAAGAAATAAAATAAAAATAATAAAAAATTAAATAAAATAAAAGAAAAGAACACAAAATAGGCAAAATAAAATAGATAATATAACATAACATAAAATTAAACAATATTAAAAAAAATGAAATAAAATAAAGTAAAGTAAAATAAAATAAAATAAAATAAAATAAAGTAAAATAAAATAAAACTATACAAATTAAATTAAATTAAAATAGACTAAAATATAATAAATAAACAAATTAAAATGAAGCAGATAAAAACTATTGTAAATAGTTCAACCGGGCTACAATGCCACCTGTACTTCTACGCATTAACCAACTGCAATCTTACAACAGCTGGAAGCTGTGACGGACTTCTGCAACAAACAGTTGCAAGTTGTTGTGCGCTTATGACCGTAGGCAAATATAACACATCCTGTTGCTGTCATACGACTACTGAGGTGGCAACAAAGCGCTGATTTGTTGTTGTTTTGACACATGCAACTTCAATTGCCACTAACGCCTACAAGCTGCCGCCTGCCTACCACACGCATACGCACACACACGCGGGCAACATTTTTCTTTTTTCGTATATGGTAGTTCTTTTCGCAGTCTAGCAACTTCTCAGCTTGCATTATACTCTTGCAACAAACCCGCTATCACTGCCACACAGCATTGCAGCAGTGTATGAGTGCCACGCCGCGCCACGCTTACTTTGCATTTGCAACACGTAAATTTATTGTTTTTGTTTTAGTTTTCTTTATGCTTTCCTACTTGCCGCTAAAGTTGGCAGCAATGCGATGAACATTAGCCAAACAAGCAGCTGCTGCGTTGCGTATATGTATGTATGCTATTGCGGCAACCTTGCCACAGCATCAGCTTCGTATCCTTTACTAATTTGCAACAGCTTCAGCTATAGCTCAGCCTGCCACCACTCTGTGCACACCACACTGCTGTTGTTGGCAATTATAAACTTCATCTCATTTCACTACGTCGCAACAGCCACTCTACACTACGTCTTCTTCTTTTTCATACTCTTCTTCTTGCACTTCCTCCTCCGTTTTTGCCCTCTACTTGCTTGTCTTTTACTATTTTCCTACTCATTCTGTGAGTGCTTTTTTTTTTTTGCATATTCTCTCTCTCCAATTCAGTTGCAACATGCATCGCCACTTGCAACATATGCAAAAAATTACTTTTGCCCGCCGGCCTTTTGAATTAAACTTGGCGCTGACAACATCGCAACCTCACAAAGCACACTTCACACGCTGATTCACTCGCCATGTAGCCGCGTCTGTGAATCTCGGACCGAGGACCACCTTCCCACCGACCCACCCGCCAATGTGTCTTTTGCTCAGTCACTCCTTTATTTATTGTCAATATTAATGGCTTTTGGCGCGTAAAATGGATGATGTGTGCATACACGTATTGTTGCTTGTTGTTTTTGCATTTGCTATTTTAATTCTGTTGGCTACAAAATATTTGCAAGCTAGAATTATGTTCTCGTTTCAGCAGTTATTGCCGTTGCTGTTGTTCTTGTTGCTGCCGGGTGTTAAGTGGCATTCACCATGTGTGAATTATATTGATGGCATCGACGGTTGGAACTGGAAGTTTTCTATTTATAAGAACTTTGGTGGTGTTTGCTGCTTTGTCAATGGAGGCTTGAGCCAGCAGCAGCTGCCACTAGTTGACAATAATTGCATGCCGCGCTCATTTGAGTGGTTACCAATAAGCTGGGTTCTTGTATAAGGAAATTTTGCTTCGATTTGACCATCATACTGAAGGCTCAAGGCTAATCTATAAGTGTATCCGTTGCTTCAGAGAAATTTCCGGCTTTACCAACAAAGGTTAATATCCTAACTCTGGGCAAGGAGCGCGCTAAAGCACGAACTCATAATACTAACGGCGAGCAGGAGTGATAGAAGAACAGCACTCGATATTGATGAGCGAAGCAGACTTAAATTCCCATGGTTTTTAACCGTCCATCGCTTTCAAACTTTCAAACCTGGGTTATCAACTTCGTGGAAGGCGAGAGATCAAACATGTATTTCATTATTTCCGGTTCGACTCGGGCTCGGGCTCAATTAAAGTTTCTTCAGTGTTACCAGAATTCCTCTCTCATTCCGAGAGGCGCATAATAAGTCTTCAAACCTCTCGTAACACGACGTGGGCTCTTTAGTGCAACCACAAAAAAATTAGACCGTAGTTCATCTTTAGACTGTATATGGTGCACCAGATTTAAGCTCAATTCCCACCAAAACTGAGTGGTCTTTGATATGAGGTCGAAGAGTTTCTGCAGGTTTCAATGTTTCAGGTTTTAGGTGTTCAGGAGGTTTCAATGTTGATGCTTAATACCTCGACTGATGTACCAAAGATACTATCTTTAAGGGTCGACAAGCTCGCCTTTGATAATGTCCATGGGACAATAGATCATTGCGCGGGCAACAGTTTAGAGAAGAAGTATGTAGTCTTGATGTTCTTCTTTTCCTCGAAATATGCAAAACAGCTTAAGTTAAAGACTCAAGCTATTGACTGCAATGACTGGGAACAATTTAAAAAATCCTATTTCAAATTTGCACCTCTTTTCACAGCCACTGAGGTAAATGCGAAAAGTAGCTACATTATTCCGTCCTTACAACCTCCGTGGCATCCCTTGGAAGACGGTGATCTCAGTCTCAATCGTTCTTGCCCTGTCCATGGCATCTCTTGGAAAGCGGTGACCTCAGATTCAGCCGTCCGTGTCATCTCTTGGAAAGCGGTGTTCTCACAATTTACTGCCACTGAAAAGACAACCGCAGCTTGGAATAAACAATAAAAAATATAACAACTGCGTATTAAAAATATAATATTTTTGTGGCGAGTATTCTAAAAAGTTGAATGCGCAGCATTCACTCTACTTTCTTAAGAGAAAAAAAGGAAATTTTTCATACTTTCTTACGAAAATTTCATCTTTTAAGCCACGCTCTCCGCACTCTACTCGTGTGTGCTCATCGCCTTTCAATCTACCGCCGCTGCTTGATTTTGGTCCGACTTCATTGTTTTGTTGGCGCATCTTGCATCTCCAGGAAGTGTAATGACGAAGGGAGAGCTGGAAATGGTTATATTCAGGTTTCTAGGATACGCGACGAGTAGCTGGAATTGGAATATAGCAAATTGAGAAGCAGAGACCAGGTCGGCGGCTAAGTCATATTGTCCAAATGGATGAAATTTTTCCATGCAATAAGAGCCGGTGGACGCAGAGGAAGGGAAAGACATACATTGGGTTCGAAAAATCAGGTGGAGAAGGAGACATGTAAAGGCACTAGGTGTTTCCAATTTGACCTGAGCAGCTTGAATAACAAAAGACTAGTTGACTCGGCTATAATCGCATAAACAGCCAATTCATGAGAAGCAGCTTTCTTTAGCGCACAAGCGAGCAGTCTTCACTCTAATTATTTACATAGTTCTGCATTTTTTAAGAGAAACCCTCCTTCGAAAATCCCAAACCTTCCACGTTGCATAGTGTCAGAGACCTGCTACCCAAGAAACCCTATCTCTACTTTAAATCATTTTAATACTTTAAATATTGTCAATATTAGTAAATATTAACGCAATAAAATGGAGATATGAGGGTTGAAAATGAATCTTCTACATTCATTGTTGTTGTAGTTATTGTTGTTGTTGTTGTTGTTGTTGTTGAGGTAACCTAAAACCCAAATGAGTGGGAATTTAGCGAGCACTGCAACAAATAATCATAAATATCAAGAGTATCCCCTGTGTAATATAGGCAAACGAACAACGCTTAACAAATGAGTGTACAAACATACATACTTGTACATATGTAAATAAGTAAGTGAATGCACATGTTTGTCATACACTGCCGCGCTATTGTTGCACGTGTGTAATGAAATGCAAAATTCTAGCAAAACCTCATGCCCACAGCTTTTAGCGACTCCACCGCGACGGCCTAGTGCTTTTGGTAATCGAAAACCCCGAAAAATATACTCAAAACCCACCCCTGGTGATATATGTATGTATGTATGTTATGTAGTTGTATTAGGCATGTATTTTTTTTAACAGCGCGCACATTTTTATGATTGCTTGCCAACTCGAACCCGGTCCCGTGTGCCATTTATTATAACGCCTGCAACAGGAACGCGCTCAGTCCATTTTTTTTTTTTTTTTTTTTTTCATTATGCAATATGCACATTAGTTAAAAAATATTATTGGTGTAGTATATTTGTGATTGCCTTTGGCATTATTAAAAAGTTGAAATGAAATAACAGACGTAAATGTCATACAAAGCCGCCGCCGCCAACCCCTGTGTGTGTACCTGCGTCGCAACCCCTGCCTTCAGCAATAGACTCGCCACCAATATACGCCTATTAGTTTCGCTTGCAACATGACTTATACCATATATACATACATATGTATATATAACTGTTGGTTGTCATTGTATCGCTTAAACGGATTTGGTTACCCTGAACGCCTCGGGAAAATTAAACGAAAATTGCCAAAAACAAAAAGTGAAGCTAGAAAAAAATCACTTTCTATAAATTTATTTGTAAAAAATAGTTAAGTCGGTTGGTAGGAAATGACAATGAAAACATGAGTACAACAACACTCGCAGTGACAATAAAATGCACAACAACAACAAATACAACAACAACAGCTTGTATAAATAGCAAATTGTACATGAACTCTCACACACACCCTTTATTTTTTGGCAACAAAATTTGCATTGACATTCCACGACCCTCTTCACTACTCCTGCCTTTCATCGGTGGTGAATGAGTTTTCTGACTGTTGCATGGGTTCATTTACAATTTTAATACAATTGGATTTCCATGTACCATTTTTTAATTTCAGTAATAGCGCAACCGATAGCATTACACAGCATTCTGCCTATAGGAAATGCTACATAATTGAACTAAAAACCAAAAACAGCCGCCTTTGAAGTGTTATCCTTAGCACTGGTTCGCATTTCCGCCGACGAATTATAGATTGCTGACAGATCTTAACTACAACATCAACAAAGCCTGTCCGCCTGATCGATACTTTTCCCACTTATGGACCCCAGCGAAAAGACCCAAGGAAAGGAGAGAAAGAGGTAGGCCCAATCATTTGAATATAATAGACTACAGGCCTATCCGACTCAATCATTTATTTTCAAAATCTTTTGAGAGGGTACTTTACATCTAAATACGACAAAGCATCCTTACTCTAAGGGCAAAATCCACGGCACAGCGCAACACAAAGTAGTCGAGTATATTAAGCAACAACTTGCTTTCAAGCATCTACTGCCTAAGCTTGGAATAAGCACGCTTCAAAAAAGTGTATCTTGAAACCCTCATACTTAGAGTAACGTCCATCCTGTGTACAGAATAATCTTTGCTGCACTGGTCAGCGCGTCTGTTACAAAATACACCAAAAAACACGCCTTAAAGGGTAGATCTCTCTCACTATTGTGGTGTCTTACTTTAAACATGCTACTTCGGAATCTTGAGGACACCGTCTGTGGTGTAGAAGCGAATTCACTACACATAGTAGGAAAATGGTGTCACTTGAAGCCGAAGCCGGTACTCCTCACCAATCAGTTAGTCTGATCGCAACTGAATCTGGGATTTACCGAGTTATAGGTCACGTTCGGATACTAACTACCATATATTTTAGGAAAAAGAAAACTATATAGGTTCTTGTTTTGACAACCTCTTTTTACGAAAGATCCGTGAAAGAAATAAAGGAGAATTTTAAATGTTCTAAACCACTACTAGTCATCATTAAAGACGACACAAAACTCAATGACAGGATTGCATGCGGGATCCACTCTCCATCGCTCTCAATAAATTTGAAAATGAGACTGTTGGATCAATGCAGCGTCTTCTAAGTAGAGTATGCCACCAGAGTCTTAAGCGTCTTTTGTCATGCATGGTCTCATCAACCATCAACCCGTTACGATATCCTTGTGACTCCTTAGATATACTGTTCCTTTCCAACTTGTCCGATGTTTTTCTGCATTTTTGGATAAGTTTTGGTATTGTTTAATGTGAGTTTCCCGTGGTGTTAACCTTATTTTAACTAAACTTTCCCTGCTTACTGAGCTACATCCAAAGGATCTGCCAGAAAATTCACCTAAAGTTGGCAATCTAACAGTTGAGTTTGCTGGAAGGTTTGTCTCCACATCGCATTACCAATGGCTGAACCCTATCAATAAGCCCAACGGAGTTTGTAGTATCTTATTTCAATAGTAAAAGGCAACCCTGTTCTTTTCCGCCCTTACTTCTTCATTAAGCTTCATAAATCACTTTGAGGTACTTAGTGCATCCCATAATTGTTAGTACCGTTCCGTTGAGCTTTGTAGATCCCCACGGAAGGAACTTAAACCTTCTAGTAAAAAGTAGTCGAAGTTGGTCAGTGTGCTCAACAGTGTATGGTTCTTTGTACCCTCTTCGGGTTTCAAACAAATACATTTCTTCTGATCCCATTGGGACTTCGAATGCAATATTTAGAAATATCTCGACCACAGCGCCACCTATGCATTCAAAAATGTCGTGTAGTTCATGTTGATAAGTTCAATACGTTCTAAATGAGAGTGTCACCCAGTTGAAAAAAGTGGTTTCGAGAAAAAGGCCATTAAAATTTTTGTTCGTGAGGATTTACCGCTTGGCGCGCGCTGCTCTATCTATACTTATTTCTTGGTCTTGCGAACATTCGGGACTAAGTCTATATTGTTTCTAAGAATATTTTCTAGCAATTTACAGGAAAAAAATTTCGTTATTTGAAAATTTTTTAAAGGAAAGCCATAAGTGGTTACTAGACATCAATAGGAACACAACAGTTTTAGAGAGAGAAAGCTTTCTATAGTTCCTTATTGTAAAAAAGAAGTATGTGCCTGTTCAATACTTTTCTTTTCCCTTGGTAACTTCTTTTCGAATTCTAATCAAGTCTGACGAGACAACTGGTTGACACAGATGCTTTCTAAGCCGATTGGCTATGGCGTACATTTTTTTTTTAATTTCTTCCTCATATGTGTCATATTTCTGGCTCTCAAACCATTTTACAATCAACACGCACGTACAAATGTAATTTTTTCTTTATTTCAAAAATATACATTTTTCATTTTATTGCCCTTTATTGTTGCGGTACGCACTATTATTACCGCAAATTTAATATTATTGAGTGTCCTTACACATGCACATCTGTATGTATGGTATATTCAATAATAATAATAATGCAAACGTACAAGTATTTTCCATTCAATAAATAATAAGAATTTTGCAAAGAGGCTTTTGTAACCATGAAACTACCCTTCAGAGTTGCTCAGCTCACTTCATTATTCGCGGGTTGCACTTCATAATTTTGCACACTTGTCGCATTTTTTCCTTTTGTATTTTTTTGATTTATGTCGAAAAAATGCACAAGAATGTCTTTTTCAATACACTTTTTTCTTTTCTTTGCAAAACCAAAATGTATTTAAAGCAATTTGCATTTTTCTTTTTTTAGATAATTTGAAAATTTATTACTTTTTACTACTTGCTAGCTGTGGCGGGGGGTGAGAGAAAATTGAATTTGCATTAATTTTGACACAACTGGTTCTCCAAGACTACCATGAGAGAGAACGATTTGGAAATTGAATTTTGAAATGAAGGCATGAGCACTAGGAGAATCTTCATATTCCAAAATAAACATGCTAAGGCAGAGTTGCCAATATTTACATATAAAACCAAGTGGAATTTAGAAAACTAAAAAAGGAAACTATCAGCATATTGAATAAGTCTTAACCAACCCCCTTCGCTTTTTATCCATATCGCATCAACAATTTGAGTTACTCTTTTATGAACTGAGAAAGATTGAATCGGACTCAAATATGAGAACATCCAGAAACTCTTTACTCATTATTTTAATTACCATAGCTTCGCTTAAGCGATTATATCCGAGTCCACAATAGCATACCAGTAGTTCCTTCTCCTCATAGATAGATGCCAATTAGTGCAGTCTGGTTCTGGAATAAAGGTATTCCCCTTATTCTACTTCCAACAGCATCGATTACTTACAGAACTGGTGCGTTTTCATTCAGACGATATGATCTAGTAGCCGCTGTCTCTTAATCCTCTGAGAACCATATTAATGTCGTCGTATCTTCCACACTGCTCATTGCCAATTGGTGAAGTATAGTTCTTAAGTAAAGGTCTTCTCCATCCTCTACTTCAATCAGCATCAAACATCCCATAAAACTCATTGCTCCATCTCCTGCGGTATTCGTTCTAGCACACACTCCGACGGCTATAAAACTTCCACTTTTCTCTAGAAGACTCCTAAAGACAACTTATTCGATGTTGTTATGGCGCACTCTCCTGCACCATATAGCAGCTCGTGAATGTTACCCGAATTGTAGATTTTACTCTTCGTTTATCGAGAGAAAACTTTTCTTTCCATTTGCTTTTTCAATCTTGTAGTAGTAACTGTAGGGGAGGGGGATTCTGCGTTGGAATTAAAGATTGGTATTGTTTTTGAAGTTAGAACCACCCCTCGATAGACGAAATTATTCACGACTAGAAATTTTGACTGTTAATAGTGCCGTGGGAGCCGAGACGTAAATGCGCTGAATTATTGTTTGATAAAAGAAGATATTTCATCTGGCGCTCGTTCACCACCAAACCAGCTTCACTTCGCTTCTTTGCCCAGTCTGGATGAGGAGAACTAATCTTTAATGGGGAAGGGCTTTGAAGGGTCTTTCCAGATTTTGACGGAACGGTTTGTATTGTTCATAGAGGGAGCTCCTTTTTGTGCTATCGAAGACTACGTTGAAATCCTCGAAGAGGTGGGGGCGTGCCAATTAATTTCTCTTGAATATTTTCTGAGATGAGGAAAATATCTCTCAATGGTAGATTTGCTGTGCCAAAAGACATACTGATAAGGTTCAAAGTGTTTGTTGACAGTGGGCTTGTTGGCTTTTACACGATATGCCAAATAGGACCTTTTATATGATATTGACTTGGCATTTCCCCAGATTAGTGGCGTAGACAGTCGAGTGACCTTATGTATTGAACAAAGCACACTTAGCTTATAATCTTAATAAAAGTTTTTCGCTGAGGCCAAAGGATCGTACAGCTTTCTATTGGTATAAAAAAGATAGGGAAGGAAAGACTTTGGGCGGAGTGGAAAGATGGTCTTCCCAGAAACTCTCTCAACTCTATTAGTTCCATTAATTCTATATCCAATTCAGCAGCCGGTCACTTTTTATAAAAACAAAAACAAGATTGGCATTAAATAACATAAACAACAAAATCGACAGCAACATCTGCTAAGCCAATAACCTACTTAAG
Organism: Ceratitis rosa; assembly: GCA_037013455.1. NCBI lineage: Eukaryota > Metazoa > Arthropoda > Insecta > Diptera > Tephritidae > Ceratitis > Ceratitis rosa. Next base: position 24,204,495 of record JAWMAG010000013.1, on the reverse strand, counting down.
CCTTTTCTACAACCGGAAAAACTAAGCTACTTGCACCAAAGTGCACACAATGAAAAACAGTGGACAACATTTACGTACACACCAAAGACAAAGGATATGGGGAAAGAGAAGCATTGTGGTGGTGAAAATGTAACAACAGTGCTGTGCTACATGCCACATGCCACTTCTTGCAACATGCAAAAAAAAGGCGATCAGCCGGGCATCAACAACCCTTTCCTTTCGCTCACACATCAGCATCGAGTGAGTGGCTATTTGACATTAATGCTGACTTTTATTGAGGATCAGACTGGCTTGGAGGTGAGTGAAAAAAAAACTTCAAAATTCTATGTGTGTAAATAACTGTAAGGCAACAATTGATATGTATGGGTTGCTAAGTCAAATGTGGAAATACTAAAATAAAAATATTACAATATCAAGAGAGAGAAAGAGATAGAGAGGGAGATTTTAGAGTGGAATTCTTTTGAAGAGTATTGAGTTACATTTGGCACGCGGCGAGCAAATAAAGGCAAATGAAAAATATGTAACGAATATGTACATATGTCAATGCTGCAAATGTATTGAGAAAATGTGTGCAGCATATGTGGCACAAGCGTCAAGTAGACGCAGGCAATAAAAGATATAAATATTTTTTTCGTTTTTTTTTCGTTTTTTATTTCTTGTAAGATTTTTAATTTTTTTTTTACAATTTCCACATTTTCCTTACTCTACTATATTTCTTGAGGGTCCCACTGCGCGCTTTATACTTGCCGCCGTGAATGCCTAAATGGCGCTACCAAGCTCTGCTGGCACAGGAAGTGCCGCAAGACATTGCTCTGGAACGCAGCGCTGCGTTGCTGTAGGCTGACACTGCTCAGTTGAATAGTGCGTTAATTAAATAATTTTTTTGTTGCTTTTACGGTCTTAAATGATTTAATGATTTTTATAGTTTTTAATTTTTATTTTTATTTTGTTTTTCTCTTTTTTTTTGTTGGCGAAAGTAATAAGTAATAAGTATAGCATTTTATATATATTTATTTTATTTTATTTTTTTATAATTTTTATCATTTTTTTATGTAAAAAAAAAATTTCAGCATAGAGAATGTTGTTAGTAAATCAAAACCCGAACATGCCTGCAGACATTTTTTTTAATTTCTTGCTTCTAAAATGTCTATTTCTTGCTAGAAAATCCCCAAAATGTATGCCTATGCACGCTCTCTTCAACTCTTTACTTTTCTATTGCGACACTGCAACATTTGAGCTGACATAATTTGCATTGTCTACACTTATAATGCTCATTATTTACATAACCACAATTGATGCCAAGTCATTAACCCTTGAAATACTACAATAACGAAAGGACACCCCGAAAAATTTGTCGCCCAATGCAACTCAGCTGCCTGTACTGTACTTTTCCCGTACACATACTTATGTATCTCTGTAACTTCCGCATCTCGTTTCAATTTTTCCCCTTTTTCCTCCACTCAACAGTTGTTGTTGTTATTGTTACTCATTTGTTTATCTCCAACATCTCTCCAAAATCACCTCTACTCCATATCATTCATTTGTGGTTACCTCACTTATATACATACTCGCATATTGTTATTGTTATTATTATTATTTTCCCTATAATGCGTATTCATTTTCATCGTTGGCAGATAAGTAATTTAATCTTTTCGTGCGCGTGTCTATTTGTTGCAGATTTGCACAAAGGCGGATTCTACCAAGTTGCAACGTACGTTAATCATGCGTTACAAGCGTGCCACTGCATGCGGCTTGTGGTTTTTACCAATCTTTCATATAAACGTTACATTCGTTTACATACGTATGTACATATGTATGTATGTATATTCGGAGGAAGCCATGCGTCGTAGGTAGGCTGCATGCCATTTGTGCTTGTAGTAATTCCTATTGTCCATATATATATGTGAGTACCATATATGCTAAACGAAACCGCAACTAAAAGTTAGCTTTACCGTACAATTGATTGTTGGTAATTATTGAATGATTAATTTCAATGTAATTAAGGTGAAATATGATATTCATTAAATACAAATTGCAGTAAAGTGGAGGAAGTCGGAGGGTCAGGCAATCTTCAAATACAATAAAATATACATAAAAATAAATGAAATAAAATAAAAAACTAAATTAAATATATAAATAAATTAAATTAAATAAATTAAAATAAAATTAATAAAATAAATAATGAATAACATGACAAAATAAAGGAAATAAGATAAAATAAAATCTAATTGAAAATAATAAAACTAATTAAAATAAATTACACTAAAATATAATAAGAAAACAAATTAGATTAAAATAAAACAAAATAAAAAAAAATAAAAAAAATAAAATAAAATAAAATAAAATTAAATTAAATAAAATAAAATAAAATAAAATAAAATAAAATAAAATAAAATAAAAGAAAATAAAATAAAGTAAAATAAAAAAACATAAAATAAAATAAAATAAAATAAAATGAAATCAAATAGAATAAAATAAAATAAATAAAATAAAATAAAAAAATATAAAATATAAAATATAAAATAAAATAACATAAAATAATATAAAATAAAGTAAAATAAAACAAATTAAAATAATAATAAAATGAAATAAAATAAAACAAAATAAATTAAAATAAAAATAAAATAAAATAAAGTTGAATAAATTGAATAAAGCAAAATAAAATAAATTAAAATAAAAAAAAATTAAATAAAATAAATATAAAAAAATATTAAAATAAAAAATAGAATAAAGTAAATTGTACTAAATTAAACTAAACTAAAATAAAATATTTTATTATTAAAATCAATAAAATTAAAACAAAAAATTCAAATAAAATCAATTAAAAGCAAATAAAATAAAATTAAAGAAATTGAAATAAATTAATAAATACCAATATCGATCGGATATCAGTGGGGGGTTTCAACTTCTGGTCATCATTTTCGGTATCTCGATCAGCCTATTTGACCATTTCTCTGGCATTTGGTGTAAACAAATTCTTCCAATCTTTCGATCAACCTGTTTTTCTTTTCCTTCAAAAACTTTATTGCGGCTATTACCTGTGATTTTTTTTATTCTTTGAATTTCAATCAGTCTCTGTTGCTTCAAGTGTAATCGAAACCACCAGTCATGCATTATGTATCGAAGACTTTTCATTAGGAACTTTACATCATAGACAAAAAGCCATTGACCGGTTAGAAGATAATTTTCAATATAAATTTGCAAAGCTACTTAAAATATTAACGATACCAGATAACAGGTAGTAGCAATAATTCAACGAAGGGCATATCAATAACCTGACTACATCGTACATACATAATTTTATGTAAAAGTTCACGAACACATAATATGCCCATGCATTCGTATAACAGAAAAATTAAGTGTTAGAATTTAGAAATTATCAGAGTACGTCAGAAGTTTAGATAATGTCCTCAAATCGAATTCAACAACAACAAGGTTCTTTAAAAACTGATTTTAATTCTTCCGAAAGTTCAGCTTCAGTCTTTTTGAATAAAAGTATTTTCAATTTAGTTACAAGCACATTTTTAATATTTGTGCTCAATATTTTCAAAAAAATGCATAGATACGAATATTAAAATATAAACTGGATTAAAGGAATAAATAGAAAATTAACGAAAAACTGTGAAAGAAACAAAAAGCCGAAGAAGACTTTGAAATCATTGAACCGTTTCATGGAAGAGGGCGTCAAAAATGGTCAGGCAAATGTCATTGCACACTTTTCAACTCTATAATTTTTGAAGTGATTAAGCAAAAATGCTTTTGATGTTCTTTTACGCTTGGCAATTTTCTTTTTATTATTTCATTAAAATGTTTCTTACCCGCTTCAGCACTTTTAATGCCAGACCAGTCGGTTACATTGACTTGAAGGAAAGTGGTGTTGGAATTTTTTGCTGATTATTCTAAAATATACATACATACACATACTAAAGATATGTATATAGGTATATGCATGTATATATGAATTTAACCAACTGGGTGTCTGATTGCTTTAGTGTTTGGGTGGTTGTACAGATTCACTACGATAGTCGCCTGCGCCTGTTTAACAACGACGGTTTGGTGGTGGTGTGTCGTAGTTTGCATTTTTGATTGAAACTTATTACTGTAAGCCTATTAGCGTTGCCAGAGCGGCGAATGTTTGCCACTCAAATCCAATCAACTATTATTTGGTCATATGACAATCGCTAAATAATTGAAAGGGAGAAAGCTACTTTTATATGTAAATTTTTAATGTAATAATAAATGTGCGTAATGCAATTGGAATGAAAGGCGAAAGACGATTAATAAAATTAAAGTACGTACATAAAATCAATTTGTGGAAAATTCTCGACATTTTATTTCTATTTCTTTTATTTTATTTTATTTTATTTTATTTTATTTTATTTTATTTTATTATATTTTATTTTATTTTATTTTATTTTATTTTATTTTATTTTATTTTATTTTATTTTATTTTATTTTACTTTATTTTATTTTATTTTATTTTATTTTATTTTATTTTATTTTATTTTATTTTATTTTATTTTATTTTATTTTATTTTATTTCATTTTATTTTATTTTTTTTTTTCTATTTTATTTGATTTTATTTTATTTTATTTTATTTTATTTTATTTTATTTTTTTTTTTTTTTTATTTAAATTTAGTTAAATTAATTTAATTTAATTTAGTTTAATTTTAATTTATTTTATATTATTTTATTTTAGTTTATTTTATTGTATTTTAGTTTAATTTTATTTTATTTTATTTTGCTGTATTTTATATTACTTTATTTTATTTTTTTATTTTATATAATTTTTTTCAATTTTAATAATTTTAGTCCTTATTATATATAAAAAGGTTAAGACTCTGATACAAAACTTAAAGATTGTGATTTCCTGAGAGTAAAGTATGCTCTAAATATCTATTTGAAGGCACATATTCCTTTGTATATAAATTCATTTAATACAAAGTATGCATTGGATCTCATTAAAAATCCCATTAAATGACGCACTTAACAAATCATATCCATTAAGTGTGCTTTGTCTTATTAATACATGAAGCCATTTGCGGCAAAGCAATATTAATATTTGATTAGTGTGTAGTATGTGTGGCAGTGGCGAGAATTCAAAATAACGAAAACACCAACTCGAAAACAATTAATATGTGGCTAAAGCCGCATTTAACGCATCTAATCAATTACTAACAATACATAAATGATAATGACTTTTGAATGATCGAACAATGTAGTGGTGGAAATGACAGTGGAGGAGGTAAATGGCGGCGGTAAGTGTTATTTGTGGCACAAATAGTACAAAAGAAAGGGCAGACAACAAAGCAAGAAACAGCTGACCACCACAAGACGTTTGCGGTAACACCTACTAGGAACTCCGATGATGTGTAATATCTGCGTGAGTGTGTGTGTATTACATACAGCCAACACCCATTCAACATACAGCTGGAGATACTCCTACTCGCTCTCTCTCTCTCTCCCCCCACTCAAGCACTTAGCGGATTGAAGTGTGCGCCCAGGTGAAATGATTAACCGCAATGTTATGCTTATAAATATAATGACAAGCGTATGCATATATTCGGTGTGTGTGTGTGTGCATCTACATATGTATTTTTCTAATTAATAATATTCAACTACAAAAAGTTAAGGTCATTTGTTGTATTGTACGTTATTTATATATTTTTTGGATATTTTTTCCTGCTCAACAATACGCTAACGGTCATGTTTTACGCCCTGCAGTTGTAATTTAATTATATGCCACAATTACAGATTTGGTCTTAATTAATTGTTTTTGTATTACTTTTTTCAAATATTTTCTTCATTTCTTTCTGCCCCCAATTGCTAAGTGTTGTCATTTTACTTTCTTTCATCTTCTTTTTTGTATTTAGCCATTTGTGTAGCATATTTTCTAATTCAGCGCTTCACTTCAATTGTGTTTTATAAGATATTTTGGTTTTGAGGTGATATTAAAGTTTTTTGGCCTCCTTTAACACTGATGGTCGACCATATTGAAGATTGTATTGATTTTTTGAGTCGAGAGTGCGTTTAGCTGGTAATTAAGCTGAAAATTATCCTAATGGCGTGAAATATGGCGCTCGACTGAATTGGGTCAATAGGTGAGTAATTACTTTTTAAATTACTTGTGCATATGTATGTGTAAAGGTTTTTACCGAATAAAACATTTACTTGCAGGTGATCATTATTTTGCTATTAATATGAGATTAAATGCTAAGGTTAAGTAGGGAAACAATTTCATTAAAATATTTAATCAGAATAAAATTTGAACAAAAGGGAATTAAAGCCAGTATTCAGATAGGCCATGCACGACTCTCTTGTCTTTAGCTTTTGGTACGCGAGAAACAGCACATTCGAGCGCATCTATCGCGCTAAGTTACCACTGAAATCTCAGAGAGTACCAATGTCTAAAACACGTTTGATAACCCTCTCTTGTAACTCTCTTGCACGATACTGAGACCGTCAAATAACCTGTAGTGATTCTTAAGGTGTTTCTTCTTCCCATTTTAGTCCTCGGCGTATACATGCAGGGAATGTTTTGTTATGAAATCCCAGTTTTCCGTTCCGTACGATGCCTTGCTTTACATGCTTAACCAAGGGGCATTTTGGATGTTGGTCTGGTTGGCCTCCGCATTTTGGCCCGCACTGTCAACCGTGCGACTTCTACAGCCATAAGACTGCTTTGGTGAATAGACAACAATAAAAAATTCGTTTAATCCACACTTCAATAAAACACCTTTTATGCCTTTGAAAAAATATTATTTAATTAAAAAAAAATTTAAAATCACTAAAGAAAACTTTCAAATTAAAAACTCAATAAATCAGCAATTTATAAGCTTATGAACTGTGAAATTCTAATTATTGAGCATGCAATATAAACAATCTGCATTTAATAGCGCAATTAAAAGCAAACCGCGATTGACTTTGAAATTTATATATGAAATAAATTATGGACAAAAGTTTATTAAAAAATTTTTTCTTTTTTTTTGTTTGCACAAATATTCGAAAAAATTGCCAGTTTGAAATAGTCATTTGTGCTTTGTAAAATATATCTAAAAAAAAATATTTGTTTTAATAATAACTGCAAAAAATCGAAATAAGCATAAAGCAATTAAAACAAAATGTGCCGGTTGAATGCAACGCTGCAGTTGATTGGCAACTAGCTGACCACAAACGCGCATCTAATGCAATAATATCCGCATGTCACACAAAACCAAGCCGTAAATAGCCAACTAACAGACAACAAGCCGGACTAACTAACTAAATACAAACTGCGAGTGCCATGAAATTTTTACAAAAACAAAAAAATAAAAAAAAATATTTAAAAATGTCAAAAAAAATATTTAAAAAATATATAAAAAAAAATGTAAATATAAAATAGAGCAGAAATAAATATATAAAAGAGGGAAACAAATTAAAAAATTAAAAAAGAACTAAAGTAAAACCCAAAACTGTGCATATTGGTGTGGCAACGTAGTGTGTGTGTGGCTTTTAGATTGGCCGCAGGAAATGCAATTTTACGTTGCTATTCATTTACTATCGAATTTGTTTTTTTTTTTCTGGTTAATATTTTTATGGCAATGCAGTCCTTTCATGTAGATATATCTCAGTATTTTTTCAAAATTCAAAAACCAACAAAAAAAAATTTGTTCGGGCATATTGCAACTTTATTTAAAAACTCACACAAAAATCTAAATTTAAATAAAAAATTTTTGCAAAAAATATATTTTCGTTAATTGCTTTTCCCGTTAAAAATGCGCACACATTCTGCAAATGTTGCAAACATGTTTTCATGTTGCACACGAGCTTAGCGGTTAGGATTAAATGTGTGAGCAAAAAAAAAGACTAGAAAACACGCGTTACACAAAGTGTCAAAGCTGTATGAAATTTCCCAAAAAGAAAAAAAATTAGAAAAGTTTTAATATTAAAACACTGAAATCGAACTCATTCAATCATTTCTCCAGATTTCCTTTTTGCATTTTAGTATTTCCTGCCACAAATAGGCAATGACATTTCAAACGGATTTCCTTTGATATTTTTCTGAGCCAACAAACAAACGCATAGGCTCACTTACATATTGGAAATATTTTTATTTTATTTATTTCGAATTTTTTACGCAAAAATATTTATTTCACAACTTGTTTATGCAGTTTTTGCACACTCCCTCTCTTGTGCTCTTCCTGTTTTCATTTGCTTGCATATAAATCATTACGCCACAAGTTTAATCAAAAAGTACACAATTTTTCTATAAATTATTTCCACATCCGGCCTTTTAAATAAAAATAAGTTTCCCTCAATTGGCTTAACCTTTCTTCAGCCCTTACTAAAGCTATAAGCTTGCGTTGCTTCAAGAAAAAAAAAAAAGAAACTAGAAAATTCATAAGTACTAAATCAAAATTGACACTTAGCCGTTTAAGGAAGAAATCCGTGACGGCCAGAGCAACAACAAAATGACAGCGAAAGGGTGTACACAAATTATTATATCATATTTGCTGAAGTGGAGGTCAAATTTCGCAAAACAGCTGGTCTTTTTACACGGCAAGAAATTTTTTGCAAACAATTTTAAGGAAGTGACCTGTAAGAAGTTACAAGATATTAGCACAACTCAAGCTCAGAACGTAAAATTTACTACGAAACGTCTAAATTTCAGCTACTTATACCCAATGAAAGGTTTTTTTTGAACCAAGGATAGGAAATAGTAAATATATTATATATTCTTCAGAATTTCGAAGCGCCGAATAATCGTCCTCTGTTCACCAAAAGGACCTCTGAAGAGACTAACACTCTCAAATTTTGTTTAACCTCCGAGGATTAGATCTCTGCGAAACAAAGCCACGCACGAAGTTAGAAAAGGAATTCGGATCTCAAGCTGGTCTTCATACTACTTCACAGAAAAATTTACTTCAGCTACCCATCCCCCGTGTACTACTGTCAGAGACGATCTCACAACCAAAAAACCAAAAACCCCAAGCAGGAAGAAGAACGTGGCAGAATCATTACAAATGCAAGAATCCTTCATAACGAAGTGTGGTGCTGGCTGACCCATTGGATCTCTCTTAATCGATAATACATCCATAGTATACTCAGCACAGGATTTTCTTCACATCAAGGAAACCCACACATAAACGCGGACATTCTAGATTCTCAAAAAAAAATACATTAAGCTTACCACACGCTCCAACTAGCCAATCATTTCAGGATGCGTAAGGCCCCTTATTGCTCCCTAAAGATGATTTTCCCTTCCTAATATAGTATCGAAGTCTTATATTTCACTCCATTCATAAATAATTTGAGTTGTCGACATTCGCACTAAAAAACACACGCGGAACACTGAAGGCTGTACCACTCTCTCCTTAAATCAAGCTTCTCTCTAACTTTAATCGCTCGCTCAAATAATATACTAACGTTGCAAAATTCGCTTAGAAGACCTCAAAAGTTCCGCAATCTGAAGTCGAAACACGCAGAATAGCCCAAACACACAGTCTCGGTCTAGATCACATTGTCCTGGTAACATTACAGACATTGAGAGGTTTATATACTAAATTAGTATCTACGGCCAACTTTCTTAAAGGGAGTACACAAGTGGAGAGTAATAATTACAATTGTAGAAGTGGAGCATCCTTCCTTGCAACCTTGTTCGAAATCAAGTTGACGGATGACTGTGGTAATTCTCTACCGAGTCCGAATTTATTGTATCAGATTTCTGGGATTTTAGTTAGCGTCATGGTTATGGTTAGATGCAATTTACTGAGAGTGTCATTAAATTTGACAAATAGCACCCGGTTCCGCTTGAAAAATCCTACATTCATGCGATAGACGAAACAACTTGTTGATAGCAAGCTCCAATTTAGCTTTCACCTACTCGAATTGAATCGAGGTGATAAAATACGAAGAAAAATAAGCGACATATAAACCCAGGATTAAGTTTCTACATCGTTTTACAGCATACTTATTTGAACTGGAAACTCCAGCTGGACTGAGAGACAACCAAATTACTGGGATATTGTACTTTTGTACTCAAAACTCGGCAACAAAGTTGCGAGGAGTCGCACGGGACTCTTGTTTTCTCAAATTCTGTTTTTAATTTAATATAACTTATTCAGAATTAATCAACTCACTTTGAACTTGAATTTCTCTTTGTAGATAAGACTTTTATTTTAAATCCGCCAGATTTTTTCACAGTGTTTCTTCAATACTCAATATTAAGAAATTAACTTAAATAAAATTTTCAAGGAAATCATATTTCACTGTGGAAAAGTTACTTCCTACGATTAAGAAAAAATAACTAAATTTCTGCGAGTTAACCCACCAGAGGGCGCAACGCAGAAAGAGCGAGGAGAGAGATGAAGGAAGGGAGAGACTTTAATCCTTTAACCCTTTCCGACCACGTAGTATTCATAAAAGAGAAAGAAATTGGCGTAACAAATTTGCAGTTACGCATCTCACTACATATTAAAGGATTTGGGAAAAGTGCAAAAAATATTTGAATATTTATGAAAGCGCAAATAAATAAATATTGGCCACACTACTCATAATAACTGGACAGATGAGCTGAGAAAAGAGTGAAGAAAAACAACTTTGATGGCAAATATTTGATTTTTGTTTTTTGTTGAGAATCAGAGAGTTCTGCAGAAAGAAGGAGGCACGTATATATATATATATGTATGTAAGTAATATAAGTAAAATGAAAGGTACAAGGAAAGAGTCACCGGATTAAAGTCCTATGAGTATATAGACAAATGTGTATGTTCAAAGCGCTATAAGTTATGGCGGGTTCAAATTGATGGGCATAGTGAATTGCTGTTCATTTTGAAATATACAATATATGGTATACATGTATGTGTGTTTATATATGCATTTAACTGTATATTCGTATGCGTAAATAACTATTTGTGTATATGCAAAAGATTTATTGCCAACTGATTTATTTGTTTTCACAGCGCGGCCTGTTTGTGGAAAAACACAGACAATCCCACACTCCACACTCCACACACTCACACGCCGCACACACGCATACACAAGAGAAAAGCAATATCAATGCAAATTATAGTTTATTCAACGTCGTATCAATAAATGGCTTGAGTGCGTTGGAATTTGAAGAACGGAAATGAAATAAAATGAAATGTTCGAATTCAAGCGAATTTTCACCAACCACACAAAGTTAATCCTTAAACAGGCGAACCAACAAGCAAACGACCTGCTCGACTGTGGCATGGCGAAAATGCCATCAATTGTGACAATGGGGCTGGCAGTGCGCGTCTGTTCGTGCGGGCGGGCGTGAAAAGTCAAATATTTTTGCAAACAAACACATACAAACAAGAGTAGAGAGAGATTGATAGAGTGTGTGTTGTAAAGTGCATGGTTGGACTATTGAGAGGCATATTTTCAGGCGCAAACGTTAATATTTTCTTACACAACACTTTAAAGTTCATTGAAAGGCGTAATATTATCAAATTTTTGTTGTTGTTATTATACTACACTCGTCACTCACACCATGTATTACTTTTATTTGTTATTTTTTTTCAATTTTCAGTCATTTTTTATCTGCGTCTCACGTGACTGCGCGCCTGACAAAATATTTTTATTTCATTTATTTATGAATGGAAATATGATGCGCCGCAACACAGCACAGACGCACACACACACTCAACTGCAGCATAAATCTGTATTTAATATGTGGAAATATTTATTGTCAGCGAGTCGTGAATTCCTTTCGCAATGTGGTAATGCGCATTAATGCGCCACACACACACAATGTAATCGGCGAGCGCACACTCGTCTCAAATGAACGCTGGTAAGCGTGCGCATTGATTTATGCGCTACTTGCTTATTTGCAGTCATAGTCAGTTGTGTGTTTGTGGTAATAAAAAATTTACGCATAATATGCGAGCGTAAATTATCTTTTGCCAGAGCAACAACGCTTCTGACTCTTTACCCAGCTCAGCCGCAATGAGGATAACGAAACCGCAATTGTGACTGTGACATTGGCAGCAGATTTAAACATTTAAACCAAATGAATTGAAATTAAAAGTCTTCTTACTTTTCCTCACAGCCTGCATCTCCGGAGTGGAGGGAGCTTTGGCTTACTTTGCGAAAAAAATCTCTTCAACCCTTTCAGCGTCTCTGGGTCTTTTGGAATTCAAGCACGAAAAATTTGCTGATTGGCGAGTTCATAGGTGATACATTCACTCCGGAATGCATCTCAAAGGCTCAGCATACATACTGCAAATGTAGGTGTGAGGACATGCTCTTACCAACTATTTCAAAGTGGATAAACCTAGCGCTCTAGCAAAAAGATTTGGTTTAGGCATTTTTCTCGGCTTTAAGAGTTAATGTTCCCCAGATTTCTTTCTTAGCATCGTTGGGCAGAATTCGATTTGTAATTCTCAACCTATTTATCAAATATATTCTCTATACATAACACACAAAAGGAAGAAGAATAAATGGATCGATTAAATTTTATATTATGGCAAATCTACCGCTTTTAACAAACTCTCATACCTCTATCGTTCAAATCACAAGAGCATACCTCCGAAATTTGTTTCAGGCATTTGTAAGGCATTACAAGCTGTTTGGGGAATGCCTGCTGGCCTGCCGCGTGCACACGTGACCCAAAAGCTTCGGTGAGGATTACAATACACAGATTTGGTGGCTTAAGTGCGAAATGCAATGCAACGGCGGCAACGAAAACAACAGCAACAATGCAAGGGGCAAGGTAGAGAGACATTATTCGTGCCTTCATATTAAAAAAAAAAGTTCCCTGAAAGTTCTATAACAAGCAAACAAACTGTTATAGTCAAATATAATGTAAAAATAATAATAATAATCGCGGGGTGTTAGTCATTTTGGTAGACATTCTAGCACTCAGCTGTTAATTTTTGCCACATAATTGAAAATTTGTGTAAAGAAAATCGCCTATCTACACAGGCCAATGCTCTTGGAACCTGTGCTTAATTTCAACTAAAAAACATTTTTACTGTTATTTTATGTAAAGAAACAAAAAATTGTGTATTGTATGCTTTTAAATCGGCAAGCTTTTGCATTGCACCCCAGGCATTTACCACATACAGTGCGCTTTTGTGGCCAAAAATAATTTGTATATGAAAGACTTTTTCACATAAAATTTCTTTCCATACTAAAAAATAAACAAGAGTTTCCACAAAGAGTGAAAAAATATACATATTTTGCTACCACCAAAATTAATACGAAATAAATGGCGAGCACGCGACATAGCACCAAACGCAATATATAGAGACAAGCCGATGGAAGAAAAAATCACTGCATATTTACAGGCGCATTTAGTTGTTATGGCAACTAAGTTTAAAAGAAACGCTACGCTGTCACAAGCACTATACCCATTTCAAGTTAAAAGGACACATGCAGCTCTCGTAATTAATACCAATTTTTTTCTCGATTTAATAACAGGAATTTCAACTTTTTTCTCTCAAGGGTATTAAACCTCATTTCATGTTTAATTCCGTGGAATTTGCAACGCAGATTTGTTTAGCAAACCAATGACCCTTTTCTTTAGTACAATTTACACATACACATAAATAACATACATTCTTCCTCCCCTTTTGCCACTCCTCATTGTTCCAGACGCTTACGGCGTTGCAAAGTAACAAATTTCATAATAACAAAGAAATTATTATTATCGAACTGTTAAAACTTTGTTGTTTATTAGTATTTAAGGCCATGCTACGCTCTATGTTGTTGCTTCTACGTTTGCTTGCACACTTCTTGGAACTTATTTAACCCTTTTAGGCATTTCGAAAAACTTTTTGTGTCTTCGTGTCCAAAGTTCAAGAGCTCACTCAGCCCACCGCATAAGTAAATTATGAGTTTTCGCTTGACGGAACGGTTTCCCTAATAGCCTCAAAAATTCTTCAGCATTTTATTTCATTGTTTGGTTTCATTTCAATTTTTTTTTGTTGTTGTTGTTTTGTTTAAGAAACTTTTAAGGCTCCTGCCAAACATGTATGGTTTTGTGCAAGTTTATAAATATGCTGACAGTAATTCGGCCGCATGAGTCTTCTGGCGGTTTTTATATGTATTTTTTATTTTTAGTGGTCTTTGGAACACTTTTGAAATTCGTAAAAATTATTTTTTGAGGTTATTTAAAAAGTTTCGGTAAAACGTTGATGAGATTTTGTAGGTATTTTTGTTATACTTTAATTAATCTAGAGTTTAAAGGGATTAAAATTTTAATATTTTATCCAGGCATATCTCTAGCAATTAATATTTATGTTCTAGAAATTCTTCTTCTTCACTCTTTAATGGGTTCTCAAGCTTAATCACATGTTTATTTTGTCAGAAAAGTACCGAGTGTCGGTCAACAAAGCACAACATATTTTTTTATTCTCTTAAATCACCTTCAATATATGCCACTTCTGAATTAACAGTCATCACTATATCTTTTAAACCCTTTTTTTTTTGAACCCACTTTAGTACTCGTCGCGATTTATTTCTTTTATCTCCGCTTTTGTTGGAAAATTGTTGTTTCGAAGAGAAAATTTGTTTAAATTTATTGGAGAAATGCATTAACAATTATGCCATCTCACCGCCCCTTTCGTCGAATTTGCTCTCTCAACCGCCTTATTACGCTGATAAACATAAATATATTAATGCTTTTCATACCGCTCATCGCTATAATATTACACATAAAAAACTCATACTCAGACTCTCTACCCTATATCTCCACTAAACTTTTTTGTATTTTTCACTCTTAGTATGAGCGAAATAGAAATAGAATGAAAGAATCTATGAAATAACTGAGTGTCTTGAAGAGTAATTCGATTGTAGTGCCACCTACTGTTTACTTTCATAGCTGATCCCAGTTTGACAGAATGTAAGTTATGACATATTGACTTATAGTAGCGAGATAACAAATCTCTCTTTTTTGTAATTTATATCGATCTTCCTACTGAAAGGCGTGGCATAAATTACTATAATTTTTCAACATTCACCGCATAATGTCGAGCGCACGTTCTTAAATTACATCATCTTGTGTACTCGTATAGCCAAATAGAATCACATAAAAAGTCATAAATCCATTAATGGACAAACTGCAAACCAACCCAACCCCAAGCAAATTTCTTATATCGCGCCACAAACATTCAAAAGAAAAAACTTCCATTCTTAAAAAAATTGTTTAAAAAAAAAACATGACCTTTTTCCCTCAAAGCCTTCACGCCACACAATTTTTAATTTAAATTTCATTGCAAATGAAACTATAAATGCGCAACAGCAGCTCTAGTACCAACAACAACACATCGATGAAAAGAAAGTTCGAAAATGTGAGAAAAAAAAAATTGGAAAACATTTTAAGGCACGCTCGATGGTATGGAAATTACGAGGAATTCCCATAATACCCGGAAACGTTGTGCCCACCAATCGACCATCAAAGCTATAAATATCAACAGGATAATATGGCAAAATCACAGACCGGTGGCGGCGATTAGTTCGGGTTCATATTTTCACTATTTGTGGCGAAAGCAATTTTAGCAGACTGTTGTCAACAACAACAACAACAGCAACAATGGCAATTTGAAAAAACTGATAGGCTAAATAAAAAAGTATGCGTGCAATTCACACGCCCGCCACGCACACCCAGCATCCAGCCACTCCGTCACACAAACACACTCCGTTATAGACTTTCCCAGGCCAACTTTGAAATTGAGTAACGCCCAAGGCAACATTTTGCAGCAAACGACTTTAGGCGACAGCCAGCCCAAAGCAAGCAATATTGTCGCTGTGATATCGTAACTTTTTAATCTAAAATTATATAGCAGGGGTGGAGTGGAAATGGAAACCATACTGCACACAAGTACACATACATATACATATACATACGCACGCACGCTTTGTTGCACACGCCTAACCAAAATCGAAGATGCGAGAAAAATGCAAAATAATGTGATTCAGGCTGGCATGAGATGAACGAAATAAAGGAGCTGCTGATAAATTCAAACACATAAACAAACACATTCAAACATTGAAAGAAGGCTATACAACTACAAAGCACACACTCCTCTCTCACTGCGGTAGATGCTAGCGGATGCAATTGACGATTAGAAAAATGCATAGTGGATGGAATATCGTAGAATAGTGCAACGTAAAGCGAATAATAATAGAAACTGATAGTAGTGTGGTTGCTTGTTGGACCGAGAAGGGGCGGTGAGGTTGAATGACATGATTGGATTTAGCCTTAGGCAATGTTGTCAAGCCGATCGTATCTCGTTTAGCGATAAGAAATTGGCTGCGTGTAAATTTTGCATTCTCTATGCCTTGACGAGCAAGGAAAAATTGGAAATCGAAAAATTGTTGCAATTTAAGGCGAATGAAGGAATAGCAAGGGACAAATAGTAGATGTCATACATCAGATATGCAGTGCTGGTGCGGTTGCCGCATGCATCGTTTACTTGCAAAATTCAAGCTTGTATGTGATTTTCGGGCTATCCTTGCAGGCGCTCAGATAAGTATCGAAATTTTGTTGTTTTTGCTAGTAGTGAGAGAATACTGGTATTAAGGGTAAATAGACCCCTGCATACTGCCCTCTAAATACGCTCCACAGCAAATAAATCAGTTGAATATAATTATATGTCTTCTGGTGATTCATTATTTCTTAAAACCTTTAGAATGTAACGAAACCGAAAACTGTACACTCAAAATAAATTTCATTTTAAACTAAAGTTAAAACAAACTAAGAATTTTGAAAATGATGTAAATATATACAAAATTAACCAAAACTTCAGACTTTTTATCAATTTTTAATAATTTTATTCACTTCCAGTTACCGAGAAACTTTTAGAAGCTCACAAGATGGACAGCTTTTAGATTTGGAAACACTTTAGTTATATTTCTTAGAAGAAACAAAATGCTAAAAGCTAACCAAACAACCATACAAATTTTCGAACAGATATAAATTATTTCTTTCGCACGAAAGAGCCAATAAATGTTTAGAAAGGATATAAATCCTTGTTATAACTTTCATTTTTAATCTCAATTTAATTAATATAGGACATATTGATTGTAAATAATAGGTAAATATCAGGAAAAATAACAAGTCATCCATAATTTGTGCATCAAATTTAAGACTTTATTTACCATAGTTAACGTTATCCGATTCGTGTCAAATATGCACCGTTTTGCCCGATACCTTTTTGCTATTTCTAAGGTATTTTCATTATGCCTCTCTCATAGAAACCCTTGTCCCTATTCCCCAAAAGTTGGGACAATCGATTTTCACAGGCTTATCTTAAGGGCGATTCTTCACCAGGCAAATTATTCGCCATAGACATAAACAGTTAATAATCACTTTGTGCGAGGTCCGTACTATCAGAAGCTTCTGGTGAGTCACTACTGATATGTGCCGTGTCACGTTGTCCTGATGAAACACAATTCCCCTCTTGTTGGCCAAATGTGGGCGCTTTTAAGCGATTGGAGAGCAGCTCATAGTGGATGATTCCTTGCAAACAAAACCTTCCTGGTCATCAATTCTGTCTTGGAAACCATTTGTGCCAGCTCACTGCCCTCAGACCACAACTGTTTTCATTTGATTTTGCTGTAAGTGACCCACTATTTATCACTAGTCATCATTCTCTTTAGAAATGGGTCGATCTCGTTACGATACTGCAGCGATTCGCAGATGGAAATTCGGTCCATGAAGTTTTTTCTCGTTAACTCCTGTAGCATCCTTGCATCAACCTTTTTTTGTGTATACACCCTTTTACAAATGGTTCCAAATTATTTTTGTGCATTGTTTAGTAATCGAAACAGTGCTCGCATGATGGTCAGACTCGACGATTTCGTTTATTTTATTGCCTTCTTTGTCATTTGGCCTGCTGTCCATTTTTAATATGCGTCCCAACAATGCTGAGTTTGGTGATTAAAGCTACTCCCATTACGTGTTTTAGTACAAGATATCATTCTTTCACTTACAGAACGCGAGATACATATCACTAAAGGCATCTATTGCAAAAATAATGGATAACTTGTTACTAAGCCTAATATATATACAATACTTCATAAGTCAGTTTATAATACAGAATGAACTTACCAATTTTAAATATTTAATTCCTTTTTTATATTCCGCTTTTAATTCATTACACACCACACAAAAAAACCGATTTCTAAAATTTATTAATACCTGTATCAATATTTCACCGAAACTGTAATACTTCTCATATAACTTGTTTATTTTTAGTTTAAGCTGTGTATATATAGAAAGAGATCTCCTTCAAATGACAACTTATGAGAACATGAAGTATGTTTGCAAGCCGAACTGAACCGAAGCGAGCACTTACTGTGCTTTACGTATTTATTTCGCACATATTTGCTATTGTTGTTTTTTAATTACTGAGTCATATTAATAATATTGCAAATTTCGCCTAATATAATTACATACGCACTAAAGACACTTTCTTTTAGATATTTTCACAAAATTATATTCACCTACCAATTAATCACGCGCACACTTCAATTGAAAAAATCAACTAACCGATCAGTCTAGAGGTCTCGCACACAAAACGCATACCTCTCACCTGCAAATTTATGTATATAAAATTCTCCACCTAACATTGAATAAACAGTAAGAAACTAAACTCTTTTAGCCTCGAATTTAACGCTCTCAAGCATATACCTTGAATTTGAAGGTCACTTTTGCCAACACAAAATGGCAACAATAATGCCTACATACCATACATACGTGTACATAAATACTCGTGCATGCAAATATATCGTCGCTCATTTCCGTTTCCCCTACTTAGTACTCTCCGTCCGCTTTCCGCTAAGTGGCGAGTGGCGGAGCTGAGAGATTGTTGTTTCTTTTCAACGAGCGTTACATAGCAGAGAGACTATGTGGAAACGGAAATCAAATTTAATAGCCGAAAGTGTGAGAGCGCGGAATTTACAGGTGTTTTGATAAAATTAAGAGATGAAAATACAGTGAAGCAGGAGTTTATATGAGTGTTTGTGTGTGTATGAGTACAAAATTTTAAAAAATGTGCGAAGTTATATTGAAGATCGTTGGTGAAAACTGTGGGAATTTTGTGAAAAATATATTAAAATATTTAAAAATAAATATAATTTAGATAATAATAGGGAATAAATGTGAGTAATCAGAAAATCAGTAAATACTTGACATGAAGGTCACTTAATAGTCGTTTTCAGTACATTCGCTATATATCGTGTTTTTGTCCCTATTAAAAATTTTGAAATAATTAAATTTGGTGATTGCTTCGATCTACATAAACGGAAGACTATTTTTATATTTCCAATGAAATTGCAAATTGTTATAATTAATATAAATATTAGTTGTTGACGCTTTATAGCCACCGAAGAGATGGTAATACACTCGGTGCAGTAATATTTTTCGGAAAAACCATTCTCTTTTATTTTGCATGATGATCTGCCCAATATTCTAACCATTGATTCTCCGCATGGCAGCACAAACTGGTGACCACTCGGCTAAAAATAAATAAAAATTACTTCCAGGTCTTTATTTCCGGACTTAAGTGTAGTTTTCTACTTCAATATCTACATATTTACCTGCAGTAAACTGATAAAAGGCGCTATATTGCTCCTGGAATGACATAATATTTCTTTGAGCAGCCTGATCTAGCAGAAATCACTTATACCTCTCTCAGACAGACACCTAAAAAACACTTCAGCCACTTAAGTTTATGCACAGGTGCTTAGAAGATTATGTAGGAATGTATTTTTTACTATTTTTAACGAAAATATAATATTTCCTTTTACGCACTACGCCACATACATACATATAAAAGTATAAATTTAGGTTAAAACGTATTTAAATGCATCTCCTAAGTAAAACAATTTGCAGCTAAATTTTCCATAATTTTTGTATGAAAATGTCTGCTTTCCCCATTTACACTTTTCTTTCCGCTTGAAATTTGATTACTTCTATTTTTCTTCTAACAATTCCATTATGCACTTATTTATTATTTCTACTTACACTGTCACTGCTTAGTTGTCTAGTTCACTTAACTAGATTTGAATATCCGCCACCAAGTACTTGAGAAAGGCGTCACATTTATGCGTCTAATTGTGCATATGGCATATAAATTAGGCGTTTAACATGTTGCATTGACATGTCCTTTGATCCTTGCTGAGATTTTTTAGGTTTTTTTTTTTTTGAGAGAAAATTTTTTTTTTCTTTAGTGTTAGATTTTTATATAATATTTTCTCATATGCACTTATGCCCACATCTAAATTGTAATGGTAAAAAACATATGTGACACATTTTTTTTCATTTTCATTTGTTTTTTTTTTTTCTTTTGTTTCAAAAATTCAATGTCAATCCATGCCATGGCTGCTTGAGTTCGTATGGGCAGGTACGTGTGTCATGTTCTCTGTTTATTTATGATCTCTTTTCTCTATGGTACAATTACTTTCAGTAATTTAAACTCGATGTGTGTTTTTTGACATCTTCTTCTACTGCTAATTTAAAACAATTAGTTGAAATATTAAGTTGTTTCCATAAATTTGGAGCGAAATGTACACCCTCCTTAGTTGTTCATATTTCATCTTGATTAATATTTTTCTAAGACAAAATGGTACAAAGATCGTATTATCTGCTCATATTTTTTAATCAATATATAAAAAATCAATGTTTTGGTAATGAGAATATGTGTGAGAATTTTTTCGTTCTGAAATTGTAGGAAAATATTATGTTGTGGGAAGAATCAATAAGTTTTAAAATAATTTATAAACATGAGTAAATTTTATTACAAGTTTTTTCAAGGTAAAGGAACTTTTAAATTTCTTCCAAAATCTGGTTGCAGGCAAAATAAAATTCCTGCGGAAATTTCCTACAGAAAAACTAATCAATACCCTATCCATAGAGCCAGATCAGCCAATTAAAGCCCAATAATTATGCATAGAACAAGAGAAAATCTGTCATCTATCTCATAACCTGATCTCAAAATACAATATAAGATGAAAACCTGTCTGCAGCCACTTCTGTAGAGAATTTCGAAAGTTAAAGAAATTATATTGTAGTAGCCGGTAAGGTTAATAGCAGACATACGTTTACACGTACCTTACGAGTTTAACCTTAAGTCATAGTCTAAACATGTCATTATTTGTAAGAATAATACTAAGATGGCAACCCTATTTTTAAGACATAGCAGCGAGTAGACTCGTTACATTAGAATAAGGCTCTCTGTGACGACCATTTTGAAATTAAGAACGGTTTGTTCGCTCATTTTGTTTTGACCGTCGAGAAGACAAGACGTGTTTATGTAAAATTACTCGCCTTCATTCAATATATAATACAACGGAATATCTCGGAAATTTTGAACTTATACATCAGAGTAAGTATTTAAGGTAAGTAACAAACCTATGCCTATATGCCTATTTATTTCCATTAATTTCGACCAGGTCTATCAAGAGGGGAAAGAAAAATCTACTAAGCACCTCAGAGACAACATTTATTACAGCACTTATTTGTATATACAATACATGTTGACATACATATAATTCAGAAGTGGAATAACAAACTTTCAGTACTTATTATATTGCTGAGCATTATGATTTTGATCTTCAACAATGTTATTGTTATAAAATACGATAAACGTTCATTAGATTGTAAGAAGAGGCTCTCTAGGCTGTAAGCAAATAATTTTTTCCAAGTTATCACAAACTCATAGTTTTTCCAACTAAAATTTGTCTCCATCGACAGCCAAAGTCTTTATGGAGAGCATATTTATATTTTGCATAACTAAATAATTCTTCAAAAAGCATATAAAACGAAATTTCAGTTAAGATCACCATTTTGAATTCTACTCAAAAAGGTACACCAGCTATTAACCATTCTTTGGCATTTTATTGAAAGGAACTTCATTTAATAAATTGGTTCGAAAAACTTCTTGACGCCGCAGAGAACTTTAAAACGCTTTGAGCTCAAAATATTCCAAAAGTAGTTCCAAAAGACTTTTCCTTATTTAGCCTCATTTATTTATAATTTTCCACAGTCTCAGAATTTATTTCTGAGTACACCCGCACTCTCACGTCCCTTCCACTTTTAATCAAAGTTCATTCAACCGTAAGCATACCAACCAAAAATTAAGAAAATGCTTTAATTGAAAAAGTATCCACACATTAACGACTTTCTCTCCTAGCTCACGCCATTAACTCCCCTCTGGCAGTAGTTAATACATATGTACCTTCTCGCATTTCTCAAATTCCTCTTATAGAAAGGGGCATACATAGAAATCTCTCAATAGAGGGTTGTAAAAGGAAAGGATTAAATGTGTTTACTGTCATTCAAGACTCATTAAACAGTCTAAGCTAACACAACTGACGATGCATTTATTGTTTTTAAAATAAAATCCAAATAGTAAATATGGGCAGCACAACAACAACCCACAACCCTTTACAGCGGTTTCCTATAATATTTATCTTACTCCTTGGTAAGTGAGGCTGTGCTTTATTTGTTTAAGTTTAACTGAATGGTTTTATGCTGAAATTGCATTGTTGTGCACAGGTTTGGGCCTAAAGGTATATCGATTATTTTATGAAACTTTCAACATTATGGCGGTAATTTGAGTGACATGCAGTTGTAAAAAAAAAACATCAACAATAACATCTAGACATGGAAACAGCTCTAATGAAACAGCGTCTAAAAATCGGTAATAATAATCACTGTGAATGGCAATGTCATCAGCAATGCAACAACGGTAAGCAATACATAAACAAGAACAAAAATAAATCAACGAAAAATCAACAAAGTCATCATTATCGTCATCATCACAACAGTCATCAGCTGAAAATGTCATGCAGTTAGTCAACTGGTACGTATGTAGAAGTATGTGTGTAGTAATAATGACAACAACAGGCCCATAACCGAGACAAAACAAAAACAACACTGTAGAAACAAAAGCCATGTGCGTAAGTATACTTTCAAAGGATATACTCAAGTTTGCTTATATGTATGTATATGTATGTTGCGTCATTGATGATTTTCTACTTAAATCATTAATATTTACTTATGATTAAAGCATTCAAAATGCAAGCAATGCATGAAATTGTAAAGAATGGGGTTGAGCAGAAGCACACGCTAAAGATGGTGTGAGTGAAGAACACTGATTGAAGTTCCTTTTGTCAGCAAACAATAAGCACAGGCGTGCTTTAAGTAGAAAAGGGGTAAGATATCGTAAGCTCGGCATGTGGAATATTACTGGAAAAAAAAACTTAAATAGTAGAATTAGAGTATTTCTATAGCTCCAGACCCGCTAAACTGGTTAGTTTGAGTTGTACATAATTTTAAAAAATTCCTAAAAAATATCAGTTGTCTAGCAGCTTCATTTCGCTGACAACGAACGAAAGAAAAAACGAATTGGAATAACTATCTATAGCATTCTTAGCATTTTCGGACCTAAGACAGTATAACGTACATATATAAAACTTTACATAAAAGCCCAGAAATAAATTAACTTGGATTTGTACTGTTTGTAATCTTATAAATCTTAGTTAAGCCTCTGCGTTTCTTATTTTTTCTACTGTTTTTGTTCCTCACACAAGAACAGGAACGCACTCCTACCATCCTCAAACATTAACCGCTTTCATTTCCTTATTTCTTCCACTCCACCCACCCCTCCTTTGGCTGTCTTTACATTTCATTTTTAATTTTCCGTTTCTTTGCTTCCTTACACTCTCCTACTTCTTGTCTTCGCTTATAGTATTTTCACCCAACCCTCATTCGAAAATTACGATTCTACATTTTTGCTTTGCTTTCATTTGCCGCAGCATACCACAGAGAAACGTGCACCGTGTGGCATGTGGACTCAATTCATTAAATTGAAATACTTTTCAGATCGATCATATGCGCACAGTGGAAGGCAAACAAAAAAGGAAGGTGGAATACACCAGCCGCAGGCAACCCTTTTTAGAGCGGTACACGCGCTCATACAATGACAAACAAATAACAGTATTTCAGTTATACAAACGCAGATTTTACTACTAATAATAAGAGCCGCTGGAACAACCTTTAGCATGTTTGGAAAAATCCACGCAACACACTCTTCCCCCCCGCCTGCAAAGTAGTCTAGTTATTAGTAAATGGTTATATTGTGGAAGTCGCGGTTCGACCACCAAACACCGTTCCGTCCATCTGCCTCAATGCACAGCCGCATTTGTCTCGTGGTGCGCGCTAGCCTGGTAGTTTTGTTGGTCAAAGAAAGGGTTGTTGTACTATACTCCTAGGCCGCCCCTTCCACAATCTAATGCTTACACCCACACCCGAAATCTCAATGCCGCCTGTCGTTGGCATAAATTAACGCCCGACCCGCTTGCAATTTGAACTCTATTTACAGTTTGCAACGCAACGCTACGAACCGCATCACATTGCACTCATCTCATCATCATTGTTGGTCGGTCGCGCGTAGGCTTGGCCAGACAATAGATCATACTGGCAACGTCATGTCATGCACTAACGACAGACCGACAAAGTCACTGCACATAAATAATAGCGCGTAGTGTACTCGTATGTACAATGAAAGAGCTGCTGTGCTTGTGTGTAGTGTTAAGGACTTCCAGGCTTTAGTGTCGTGCATTAAGTATATGCGCAAATATGCCGAAAACAAAATGCTTGTGCGTGAGCGGCAATTATCTGGCACTCCTGTGGTGCTGACAAATCACAGCTGAGCTGCTTACATACTTATGAACATATGTATAAATATAATATATGTAGGTGTGTATGGTATTGCTTACTTATTTGTATTAAAGTGCAGAATTTAAGCGCATACCTAGAATCATCTACCCACCCACATAATTTTTACCTCTCTTTCGCCGCTGCCCTTATCTTGCTTTACTCGTAGTGCAAACAGCATGAGGTATCCTTTGTTCTGTTTTATGTAGGCTAGTGGATCTTTTGTTCGACGTACATACATATATGCATAGAGCCTTGCATGCAATCAATCGGATTACCCTAAAAAGGAATGCGTATTTTCAGTTTTGCATTTCTTCCTTTAAAGTCCTTAAGAGTCATGTACTCCCCTTTTCCTTCTAAGCTGTTTGAAGTGATTGTTTATTGATTTTTAGATTCTATAAGAAATTTTTGGACTAAAA
This sequence comes from Ceratitis rosa, assembly GCA_037013455.1. NCBI lineage: Eukaryota > Metazoa > Arthropoda > Insecta > Diptera > Tephritidae > Ceratitis > Ceratitis rosa. The sequence goes on along the minus strand of JAWMAG010000013.1, from coordinate 24,179,404 downwards.
ATGCTTACTGTCGTTTAATTGAGGCATTAATCACCACTCACAGGAAGTTGAAAATTTTTGAGTATTAGGAAAAGTGTTGATTAATGTTAAGCATAATAAGGTCTAAGCCAAGAAATGAAAGTTCAAAGAAGTTCCACGAGTCGCCACTGTATGTGTTTTGAAGTTATAAAAGACAAAGCACTCTTCAGCAAACATAGCTTAACGGAACATCCTATAATGCTTAGTTTCAGCTAATCCATCAGAGTGAGTTCTTAAAGTAAGTATAAAAGATTCTTACTTGAGAGTGTCGAATTATGTTAACCATTTTTATTACTTTGGGAATAACAGGTATACTCACCTTGAATGGGAGCTCTAGTCATATAGGTATATATGTGGCAACTCTTCACATTCATACTGAGAGCCGCTCAATTGTGGGCAGCTGAGAAATTCACTTAACTCTCTGAAAGCCCTCTAGCTTTTTTTGAAGAATATGTATGCTGGTTAGCCCACGTCGATTTAATTGCTTTCCTTTTCTGGTTGAACCGCTGAACAGTGCGGATGCTCACTCGCTGGCAATTATAAACTTGAATAAAATTTAATTTTAGTTCGTTAATAATTAGAAGTTCTCTCTTTCCTATAATTCATAATTGGAATAAAAAAACCTCTCAGAGACTGAAAATTGATGAAGTTAGCATATTCTTATATACAAGTATTTAAAGGGTGTCTCAAAATTAATACCAAATTGGTACGGAAAGCATAGTTTTGAGCCTTGTGATTGAGTTTTTTTAATGAATCATACATGGGATAGGGTTATTTATGGAAAAACACATCGGACAAATGGTCTCCACGGCTTTTCATACATATACGCATTCGTTTGTCGAAACTTTTCATGACTATTCCATAAAAAGAAATATAATGTTGTTAAATCATTTGATCTAGGAGACTAATTCTAATCACCAAAACGATCTGGAAGTGTCTCCATACAGTAAATGAAGTGTTTCACGGGCTGTAGGATATGTGGCGCCGTCTTGTTGAAACCACAAGTTGGCCACATCAATATCGTACAATTTCGGCAAAAATAACTGGGTTGCCATTGTTGTGACATTGAGCACCAATAACCATCACTGATTGACCAGCGTCAATTTAAAAACAAAAATAAGGTCTAATTATGCCTCCAGCGCAAAAACTTACCAAACATTGACAAGCTGTGGATGCATTTGTTTTTCGACAATCAGCCGTGGATTCTAAGAACCCCAAAAGTGGCAATTTTGGTGATTAAGAAGTCCAACAAGGTGGAAATGTGCTTCAACAACTTAGGACATAAATGATGGGAAATTTGAATCTGGTGTTAATATTAGGATACCCTGTATAACACATTTTTTCATAAAATTCTAAAATTCAGAAGTGAATAGATAGTCCTCCTTCGGCTTGGAAAAGGATAAACCTGAAACAGTTCTCACGATATTTGTAAATATTTATGATACATATTTTCATATAAATCAATGTTATCCATATCCTCGACAACTGCCCAAACTCACAAGTAATAAGAAGTGGAATATTCAACAACTCCAAGCCATCTGATCATCTTAAAATCCCTAGTGACCGTAACATTAAACTAATTGCAAAATTTGTATCTCTTTGTAAAATAACCATATAATAAAATAAAAAAAAAAAAAAAAAAAAAAATCATTATCCAATATAAAATATTATTGATATTTTGTAGTATTTTATTATTACCACATAAGCTAGAAATAATCTATAATTTTGATACTTTAATAACCTTAAATTGTATAACACTTTAACATTAGTTTAAAAATAAGCCGAAGGCCCTGGCAGCCAGTGCTTTAGTTTGTAAGTGGAATAATTATTAATAATTGTTTCTCTTTTAAATAAATAAATAAATAAAAATCTTTATTGGGCTTGGAAGATTACGTCTCCAATTAGACTGATTTGCTTAGCAAACAAACTCAAAACATTAAATCGGCTAGGAATGCATACTTGCGGAAGTGCCTTAAATCAGAAGTGGAATAACAAGAACTTCTTGGACTGAGCAAAAGATCGAGCACCACAGCGTCTTAACTTGCTTATAACTATACCGACTGCAAAAATAAAATGAGCTCAATAGATATTAGTCATTCCGTCCATCTCTACACTCAAACTCAATCACAACTCCATGACATTACGTTCGTTTGAAAAATTATCTAAAAATGTCTCAACCCACCCAATTTACGATCAAATCAAAGCTGGACAATTCAATTTTATTTCTATTGTTATTTGTTGATGAAAGTAATTAAGCATGCAGTATACCCTATATTTTATTTTATGAGCATAAAGTTTCAGATTGTCATCAATTTTGTTACAAAATCCAAGTAAACAGACTAATTTAGCGAGTGATTGGAAATTTGACCAATTTTAACACTTTTGGCGAATTTCGAATTGCTATCATAAAAGATTGTCTGTTTAATTTCTCAAAAACTTTTCTGTCTTTTTATGACAGTTTTTCAACTTGAGTTACCAATTTTATTATGTGATTGGAGGAGAGGGACTTGTTAGCGGTGGGGTGGTGGGTTGTTATACTTGACCAGTCGGTGTGCTTCAAGATATATATAAAGTGAATCATATCCTGCGCAGCAACGTACTTATAAATTGAAGAAAACAAAAAAAGAACTACCAGCCTGGAATATTTTTTTTTTTTTTTGTAGTACATATTTATGTCCAGACAACTTATAAGTTAATGTAATATAAGTATTACATAAATTAATAGCCAAAAATTGAATGCGTAGACCCACCAAAATCTATTCAACTGCAAAACGTATTGAATTGAAATCAAAAAGCCAGTCGAGACTATAAAGGCAAGAGCATCTTCAAAGCACTTACTTAGCCAATTTATTGAAAAGCAGATATAAACTGGTAATGTCTAAGTACACGTATGTACGAGTATATATGTATGTATGTGTGGCATGGGGTAGACAGTAAAAATGGCAGGCAATTATTTTGATTAAAAAATTGTATTCATATACTAAAGAGCATAGAAATCAATTGCAAACTCAAGACGACAGTCAAATAAACAGAGAGTTGGTGTGAGGGCAAGCTTGTGGCGAGAGTGTGAGTTAGACATAAAGACGCGCTGAGATTGGCACACGCGTTTTTTTTTTATAATTTTTCGTGGCATGCAACTAATAACAATCAACATGCGTGGCAAGTTCAAATTTATATGCTTTCACTACACGATTCACAAGCTTGGAAAAAAGCAGTACCTACGCATGACGACTTCAAAGTGTGCAACCACAGAGTGCTGTCAAATTGACAGAGCATGAATAACTGAAAAACTTTTGTAATGTCAAAATATATATATATGTATATATATATATATATATATATATATATATGATTGAAAAGTATTCGCAAGCTCTCGCTGAAACCAATGTGTCAGTGCTGACAGAAAATATAATAGGAAAGTCAGCACTGACAGGCCTATATCTCGCATTGTATTGTACAATAGTTAAAGGAGAAAAGTAGTCAGCGTGCATGCGAAAATTCAGCGAAAGTGTTTTGCCTTAATGCATCACTGCTTCTCTTTACCGCGAAAGACTGAGTAAGTGTTTGATTAAACTCACTACCACATTGATTGCCTTTGGGGTATTTTGAATTTCATAAACTTTTTGCAAAATATTTCGCTCAACAAATTGACAGCTAATAGAGTAGTGTGCAACATTGCATTGCTGACAAACAGTGAGGATGTTCATTTAGCCTTGATTATATTTCATAGACCTTTTTTTCGAATTGATTTGATGCAAACTCATACTCTCCTTTGTATGTATGTAGTATGGCGGTTAATGTTTTGTCGTTGACAGGCCAATGATTGCATTGCAAGTGAAAATCTCACGCAATCTCGCGTAAATTGTCTGCGCCACGACGCGTACTTCCGGTGCAGTTCCGGCATGACACGCGCTACAAAACGGATGCAAGGCAGCAAAAAAAGGGATTCCTGTCAAAGTGCTTGCACTGGAAGAAAAATATGAAGAGCCATTTAAGGGAGGTAAGTGGTTTCATAGGTGGAAGATATCCTTATCGTATATAAAATATCAAAAACAAGTTCAGAAGTGGAATACAGTATTTTTAGGCTTAAAATGGAAGTGGAATATAAAATAACGAGACAAACTCGAAGGTAATTTATAGTCTTTCAAGGCTTGGATTACTAACAGAGACTCAGAAATGGAATCCATTAACCGCTGAAGCCAATTTTCGGCCGAACTCCTCCTCCAAATTGTGGTTTTGCGTCTTGATATTTTCCCAACAAATGGAGGGATCTACACTTTATACTAAGCCTGATGGTTTTTTTATGAGAAGCCTTTATTTCTTGTGAACATTCCCTGCAGAGGGGCGACCGCAGTTAGGAAATTTAACTTAATTTTTTATTTAAATTAATTTTCTGTAGTTTTTGGATGTTAGTCGTACCAGGATTTCAACACTGGCCTTCCGAATGTCAGTACTCAATGCTAACCATTCGGCTACCGCGTCCGAAGCGGCATATATTCTTTGCATTAAAAACCAATACAAATTCAGAAGTGGAATATAGAACATCGAAACAAGTTCGGAAGTGGAGTACAGTCTTTTAAAGCTCAAAATACCAATTGAAAAGTTGAAACATGTGAATGCAAATGAAATAACATCGTTTTTTGGCAAGTATATACCAATTCTTCACTAAATGAAATCAATAAATCATATAACTATTTTATATTCCAAATTTTTCCAAAGTGTACTGTCATAATTTTTATTTTAGACCCACTCAAACCCACAAAAAGACAATAGGCAATTTACTAAAAATAACTCTACAGTCTTTACAACACGCCCGCCAAAAGACCCCAACCATCGATCGTTGGTAAACGTTAAAAAGCCGCGAATTATTAACACGAAAGAACGAAATATATATATATGTATAACCAGGAGAAAAAATAACTTACGCGAAGTAGAAAAACTTTTGCACTTACACTCGAGTGCATTTGGCAGCTGTCAATTGTTTCACAGACCAATGGAGAGTGAGTGAAAGCGAGTTAGAGAGAGTAAGAGGTAAAGAGTAGTAGTAGGAGTTGAAAAAGAGTAGCGCATAGTTAGCACAATTACAGGGTGTGAGCGAGAAATTGTAAGCAAGCGCGAAAATTGCCATTTCACGTCAACGCTATTGTGGCGTAAGTAAGGCAAAAAAAAAAACAAAAAAAAAATCGGAAAATAATGGAAAAAAATAACTAATAAAAGTGCAAAGCCATGGGCAGCAAAATGTGCAAAATGTAATGCAAAAAAATTGTGAATATTTTGCAACACAAAATAAGCATTTATGGCTATTGAAGCGGTAAATCAGTGTTGCAAGCAATCAAGCAAATTGAGTTGGATAAAAAATAGTGAAATAAAAACACAAATAATGGATATTAAAGGGGTGGGTGTGGAGCTCAGTCGACTTTTTCTATGCGAAATGTGCTGTTAACCTTTTAACTCCGACCATTAGCTAAAAGAAAAATACATATATTTAACTATAGATCAATTAGACAAGGCTCTACTGACATTCAGACATTTTACCATCATCCAAATTCTTAACACTATACTTTTTTATATTAATTTTTTTTTTTAAGTAATTTGGTTGTATCGCTCTTTCTAATTCCTTTACCAACTACCAACTCTCCCAACGATTTTGGCTAGTTATTACTGTGTCCAGCCTTTCATTACCACCACCATCACCACCACCACCACTTTGCGGCCCGCATGTATTGCAGCCAATTCGCTTTGCGATCTGTCAATGTCAAATGCATGTCAAAATCAAACAAACAAACAAAAATACTTTTTTAATTCCAATTTTTTACGCATTCAACACAAATATGCTTTGTTCAGTGCTCTTTTTTATCGAAACATGTTTTTTTTTGTGAATTTGACAGCCACCAAATGTCATATCCTGTCGCGCGTTCTTTCTAACGCTTTACCGCAACGCCGACTGTCGATAATAGTGTCACTAGCACACATGTATACATGAGTATATACAATTTTAAAGTCACCAGTATATATGTATATAGGTACGTATAACATTTTGTTAGTCTAAAAATGTCTATGTCTACTCTCAGCAGTTGCTCACTCACTCCCCTCAAATCGCTTGCCTCTTTGCGCATTTCAGCTGCCCGCAGGCGAATTCGCTTTGGCTTAGCCCGTTATTAGTTCTGTACAGTTGTTTTTTTGTTTTTTTTTTTTGTGATGTTTATAAAAGAGAATGCTATTTTTTCTGGAAATCTCTGCTCGCTTGTCATCTCAACGGGACATCACACGCTTGATTTGCAAATATCTTTTAAACGATTGTAATGCTTGCTGCTAACTCAATTGTAACGGTTGCTTTATTCGATGCCATCCGATTTTTTTTATTCAATTGATTTTCTAGCGCTTTTTGAATTAAAGAAAAAAACATTAATGTAATGAAATTTTATTTCCTCAATTGTAAGTCATTTTACTTATTGGTATGCATTTTTTAAGACTTTCTGTTTGCAATTTTATTTATAAAAATTGATTCAGAAGTGGAATACAGTCTTTTTAACCGTAAGTAACTACTACCAATGCAGATTCAGAAGTGGAATATCATGTTTATAAAGAACTTAAAAACCTTTTCAAGGCTTTATGTTAAACCTTTTTGTCGGAGGAGGATAGCAGACTCACTACAGAAAGAAGTCTTTCATAAACTGTGCTCAGTAACTCACAGGCTGTTCAAAAATACAAAATACAACAAATTCAGTGAAAGCACTATTTCATTTCACATATTTACTTATTTGCTGATTTTTTACATTTAGTCTCTATTGTGCCCACATTTGCTTCACATTATTCCATATTTGTTTTTGCTAATGTCTTTTATTCACTTTTTAGCACATTTAATTGTAAATTATACTTAATTTTAAAATTTTTACTACATTTTTCACAAAATTCCAATAGTTTTTCCCAACGACCTTCAAGATGATTTTGCACGTTTTTGAAAAATTTGTACTCATACACACACAAACACTCACTGCACTTTCATCTCTTAATTGTATCAAAACACCTGTAAGATCCGCGCTCTCACACTTTCGGCTATTAAATTTGATTTCCGTTTCCACATAGTCTCTCTCCTATGTAACGCTCATTGAAAAGAAACAACAATCTCTCAGCTCCGCCACTCGCCATTTAGCGGAAAGCGGAAAAAGAGTACTAAGTAGGGGAAACGGAAATGAGCGACGATATATTTGCATGCACGAGTATTTATGTATGTAGGTATTATTGTTGCCATTTTGAGTTGGCAAAAGTGACCTTCAAAATCGATGAATATACTTTTGAGTATTAAAGTAGGAGTAAAAGAGGTACTGTTAGTCAACGTTAGGTGGAGAATCGTAGATACATACAATACAAATGTATATTGCAAGGTGAGAAGTATGAGTTTTGTGTACGTTGACGTCTAGCCTGATCGGTTAGTTGTGCGAAGTGTGCGCGTGACTTATTAATAAGTGATAATATTTTTTGAAAATATCTAAAACCAAGTGTCTCTCGAAGAATGTGGGAGAGTAAAAATATTAATTTGTAATGTTATTAACATGACTCCGAAATATAATAACAATAATAGCAAATATGTGCGAAATAAATACGTAAAATACAGTAAGTGTTCGCTTCGGTTCAGCTCGGCTTATTGACAAACGCCATGTTTTCATTGCCAGGTAATTTGAAGGAGATACATACACGTACATATATGGCTTAAGGGGAAACAGGCAGTTTTTATGCGAAGTGTCACAGTGCTGGTGAAATATTAATAAATTTCAGAAATTAACTTTATTTTGTTGTGTGTAAGAAATTAATAGAAAAATATCTTTTCATAATAGTTGAAGGTAATAGGCTATGTTAAAAAGAATTAAAAATTTAAAATTGGTAAGTACTTTTTATTCTCTATAACAACTAATTTATGAAGTAAATTGTGCATTTAAAATAGGCCAAGTAAGAAGTCATCCATTGCAATAGATGCCTTTGGTGATATCTCCCGTTCTAAAGGAGGGATTGGATTACTCTATACGGCATTAGACAATATTTTACGCTAAAAAAGATAATGGGTATGTGTCTTATAGTGTCTAATGTGTCAAAGATGGACACCAGCAAAAAGTGATTATGGTCCTGTAATTTTGATGAAAATGATGCTCCACGGTGGGGTGTCCAATTGTCGAATATGCCAAATCAAAATAGTCGAGTTTGACCATCATGCAAGCACTGCATCGATTGTCCAGGAGTTAAAACCTGCACAAAAATCAGTTTGGAGTTCCACGTTTAGGTGTCACATCAGTAAACAGGAAAAAATATCGTGGACCGAATTTTCAACTGCGAATCTCTGCTAAACCGTAACAAAATCCACCCATTTCTGAAGCAAATAGTGACTGTTGAGGAAAAGTGGACCACTTACAGTAACTTCAAGCGAGGCAGGGAGTCAGCACAAAAGGTTTTCAGGATTGACGGACTGTACTATCAGCAATTTGATCGCCTGAAAGAAGAAATGGCCAACAGGAGGGGTATTCTTTTTTCATCAGGGCAACGCCAGACCATACACATCGATAGGGACTCGCCAGGAGCTCCAAACCATTGGTTGGGATCCACCTTATAGTCCGGATCTCGTACCAAGTGCTTACATCTGTTCACGCCTATGGCGAATGTTTTGTCTGGTGAATAATTGGCCTCAAGAGAAACCTATGAAGTGTCATAATCTTCCAAATGGCACTGTGGTCTTACATTTAATGCAAAAATAATTGCTAACTTGTTTCTTGATCAAGTAAACATATATACCTATATATTTATTTCCATCTACTTTATTGTAAAAAAAGCTTATTTTATTTCATTTCGCAACAATTACATTTAAAATGCACAAATATACTCAAGCGCCCAGCGCACCCAAAAACAAAACCAGCACTCACCACGAAAAGCGTAGTGGAAAATTAATATAATATATTACCAGGAAATTAAGTACTAACCATATCCGCCTCTTTCACACTTGAAATGAAGTAATTTCAAAGTCAAAATATAATAATAATTTACACACATTACACATACGCCCCCCGAGCCAGAGCAGGCTGGCAGGAGCATGACGACGATGGCGCAAACGAATGCAATGATAAAGGAAGACTGTAAATGTAAGCGAGTAGGAAAGAAAACGACAAAAATTTAGAGAAATTACAAAAAGCGCGCAGTTATGAGTATGGGACGGAGTGGCAGGACGACAAGAGTAATAAACATACGTGTATGCATGCACGCAGTCCCCCAGGGCAGTCAGTGTTGGGCGGAGGGCGTTCAGACAGGCAGGACATTCAAATGAGTATACAAAATTGACATGCATACCCACTTGTGCGCCAGGACAATACTTACAAACGTATATGTATGCAACTAAACACACACACACACATACACACATATGCAGGCAAATAGAATAGGGCAATGCTGAGTTGACGCAGGAAGGTGGAAACATTTGATGGTAGGGTTTTCTTACGTTGACTTGTGCGGCGTCAAGCGAAAGCGAAGAAACCAAAGCAACCCCTTTTTATAATACCTATTTGACTGGCAAAAGTGATTTATAACTACTTGGTGGGGGGAGGGTGTGTGTGTGAGGGCGTGCAAAACAAAAGACACATATGAGGCACACATATGAGACACTAACATGAATATATTAAGCAAAAAAGTCAATTTGCGAATAAAAGTACGTATAAAAGAAGAGCAAGTAGTATGAAATTCCACGGCGAAAGGGTTAATATTGGCAAGAAAAATGTCTAAATTTGCAGCACATTAATTTCCACTCTCCATTGCAACTCCCCCGCTTTTGCCATCAAATTCAAATGAAATGAAACCTTAGCAGCTGACAGCCTAAATGTATGCTATATATTTCTACATACTTATTAATATGCGCTCATTTGCCAAATCTAAAGCCAAAAAAAAGGGGGACAATGGCCAAATTGCTAGCAAAATAATTAAACATAGTACATGAAAAATAATATAAATATGTATAGAATTGTAAAATTGGGGTTTTGAGTTTTTCTTTGCAAGGGTTTGACTTGAGCACATGTGGATTTAGCGCATTTCGTATGCAAACGAGGGCATAAAATACAAACAAAATATACTACTATATATACACCAACCGTAATAAACACATATTAATATTGTATGTTTACATGGTGTTGTTGTTGTTGCCATTTTTTTTTTTTTTTTTTTTTTTTTTGATATGTGGCATGAAATTTTAAACGCGCATGCAAATTTCGACAGCAATAAAATGGGGCGCACTCACAAAAATGTCACAGCCGCCTGTTGTTGCCTGGTTATGAACCCTTTCGCAAGAGTTTTTCTCTTATTTTTTTATTTACTTATTTTTTATTTTTTTTTTTTCTTTTTTTTTTTGCTTTCCTATACTCACAAGTGGGCGTACGGAAGACGCTTGATATGTGCAAATGAAACCAGCTCAAGTTAAAGAAGAAGAGAAAGGAAAAAGTTGTTTGCGCAAAAGTGGAAAACAAATAAGTGACTAAGTGGAAAGTCGCAAAATGGTAGCGGTGCAGCGCAAGGCAGCGGAGGCAAGCACGGCGTTGTAATAAAAACGCTCGCATCACATTTCGCTGATGATAATATTGCGTATATACCTATATATAAGTGCAAATTTTCTACGTTATTGATACTCACGCATGCATATGTACAAACGTATGTCTATATAAAAGCATACTCACGCAGCTGATGTTACACCAAGCGCCCGTGCGCTTACAACACAAGCTGCCTTGAACCTATACTCCTCTCTATCTCCTTTACATACACGCACTTATATCCTTGTATCCTACGTTACGTGTACGTGTTGCTTGCATTGAATGCACATACTTATATATGTACCTTCTTGGCTTTTCCCTTAGCGCTGCTTAATATTATATATCATTGTTTACTCCTTTTTTATTACATTCCTTCCACCCCCCAGTCTCCCCCTATTTTATTTGTATTACCAATTCTCCTTATTTTTATGTTTTTTTATTGCCGTCGTCTCTACTTGTCTTGTGGCTTTACGCACATGATATTCCGCGAAATGCATTCCAAGGCAAAAATAAAAATACAATATAATGAAACAACAGCTGTTGTCGTGCATATCCTTTGACAACATTAAATACAAAAAAAAAAGAAGGTATTTTTCACTTATTGGAAAAGTAGTATTTGACAAGACGTTACATATGCTCTGTGGGCATATTATATTAGTTGTAGATGAAACGAAAAACAAAAAAAATAAATAAAAAACAAAACAAAGTAGCGCAGCAGTAATGTAGACAAAGAAATGTTAAGCAGCTTTAAGGTTGATATCCTTTGTAAATATTTCTAACGAAAATTCAAAAAAAAAATTAATAAATATTTACAATTTTTCAGTTTTTCATATGGGAGTACTTTCTGATTCGAACTTTTTATATCTAAGTAGACAACTATATTGCCATTTCCTTCGCTTGTTAGTAGCCTAAGCATTCAGAGTGGCAAGGATATGCCAAAAAAGTAAGGTAGGGCATAGTACAAAACCCTTTTCTCTCTATTTCTAGAAATGGCTTTTAAAACCTTCCTTTTTTTTAAGTACAAACACTTTGCCATTACATTATGAAAATATTTTTTGGGCGTTTTTTTAATTTTTATTTTTATATAAATTTTGCTTAAAAAATTAACTAAAAAATATTTATATAAAAAAACTGTTTTTTGCGGCCATACATACTATTAATGTTTGTTATTTTATAGTGATTAATTTATATATATTATTTAATTCCATTTTATTGCAAAAATAATTTGAAAATATATTTAATTTAATAATAAAAAGCTCTGAAACCTAAAATTTTTATGTATATAACAAAGCCTTTATTTTATTTTTTTTTTTAATTTTTTTTATGAATATTCTCTCAAAGTACTTTTTGTCAAAAATTCCCAGTTTTTTATTATTCATCGTGTTCGGAAAATTTTCGCTAAATTAAACTAAATATTAATTTTTATGCCTTTGCATAATTTTTTCTAAATTCTGTGCAAAAATTATCCAAACTTGATTATTTAAAAAGTTCCCTTAAAAGAATTGTCGATGAGCATGTACAAATTCAGTGACTTTAACGCGATCCGAACTCCTGTCACGCTTCATTCGCCTTCTTTATATTATTTACTTCAGAAAGCGTTTGAGAAGTGCACAACTGGTCATGGCAGGCGAACGAAATATCAGTGAGCAGCTAAAATGCAGTGCCTGCAGAGCAAACAGTATTTATCAGTTGTTGATTGCGCTCAAATGCCACACGTACGAGGTCTGCTCCAAAAAAAGTACAAATTTTCTCACATAATACGTACTCGGCCGCGAATGTCAAGCCCTCCGAATACATTTCTGACATCGGTTCAGCGGTTACAAAGCGCCAATTATATATATATCAACCCCTTATGACCTCCTTCAGTTACATTTCGACCACATTTATTTGTCTCCTACCAGGAAGAGTTCACACCTTAGTGTAGCCTATGAAATCCTTTAGTAGCAGTTTGTTTATGGTTAGAAGTAAGCAAGTTCGTCTACCCTACAGATGCTCCTCAGTATCTCTGTGCGCTGGGATTTCAACGAGTTATGGTTTGTTCTGTCCAGCCATCCCTTGAAAAAATCCGAAGTACAGCATAGATCTGTTTTATCGCACATGATAGCTGGGTCTTGGCCTATAACAAGCTGCTTTATGGTGACACAAATGTCGTAAACTTTTTTTATTTCCAGATTTCTTTATTCACTGGCCGATGTTGTGGTAGAAACTTCTGTTGCACTACGCTATAACAATCGAAGAGACAAGTCAGCAAAGATTTTGAAATCGAGCTTGCCATGCATCGTGGCTCTCCTTGGCTCTAAACATGGGATGATTCGCTACCAGTCCTTTAAAGCAAACCAGAATCATTACTGATTACATTAGGCAAATTCTGAGTGACCATATGTATAGGTTCTTTTTTTCAGAACTCAAATAAATTTAAACTGCCATAGGCTTCAAGCCAAACTTTGCCCAAAAATTGCACCGATATATCGGCTTAATCCCCAACTTTTTCTACATACTCTCCTTTATAAGAATTTTCTTCACTTTCCCTACATATTCAAGGGTTCTAGATGTACTGGTGGGACTAACGTGATTGTCATCATCGAAATCGTTTAACTGTTGCTTCGTCTTCTGAACCTTTCAATCAAAGGTTGGCAATATTTCAAAAATCTTCTTTGAGGTTTTCTACCAACTGTTAGATTCATTGGTCGGTTTCTTAGGTATGATCGGTAGGTATGGAGTTGAGGAGTTGCAAAGTCATAGCCGAAAGCACCATATGAGCTCCTTTATTCCTATATGCATACATACATACATACATACCCACACTTTTCCTTCCTTCCATTCGCTTGTTTATTAGTTTTCAACTGTAGCCCGCCTTTTGCGAATGTCAAGATGCCAAAAAGGATTGCACTTGTAATTTCCTTACGCTGAAGAGCTATCAAACAAAGAAAAGAGGAAAAGGCAAATAAATGAAAATAAGGTATGGAGAGTATGTACGAGGAGGTTAACAAAAGTTCGGTAAGTTGACTTTAAAAAAAATAAAACTTTATTATTGTATTTATTTGCAATATTTGTTCTTCTTTATAATCTCTACATAATCGCCATTGACTGCAATGCATTTCTTAAGCCTATAGATCCACTTCTGGAAACAGTCTTTAAAATCTTGCTTTCGAGTTTCGTTCGAAGTAAATCGCATTTGCGGCATTCGTTGCTTTTCTTATTTCATCAAAAGAAAAAAGCAGCTGAAGCTCACCGGTTGCTGGTAGAAACTTATGGTGAACATGCTCCAGTGATTAGAACATGTGAGACATGGATTCGTCAATTTAAAAGTGGAGATTTCGAATTGACAGACAATGAACATCCTGGTGCAGCGAAAAAGTTCGAAAACGAGGAATTGCACGTTGATCCAACCCAATCGCAACAAAAATTGGCAGAAACACTACATGTGACTCGGGAAGCAGCTTGCCAACGTTTAAAATCCATGGGAAAGATCCGGAAGTATGGAAAATGGGTGCCACACCAGCTGAACGATAGACAAATGGAAATTCGAAAAACCGTTTGTGAAATGCTGCTTCAACGATTCGAAGGGAAATCTTTTCCGTATCGAATTGTCACGGGGGATGAAAAATGGATTTATTTTGAGAACCCGAACCAAAAAAAATCATGGCTTTCCCCTGGTGAAGCTGGTCCATTGACTGCAAGGCCAAATCGCTTTGGCCGTAAGACAATGCTGTGTTTGGTGGGACCAGTGTGGTGTGGTGTACTACGAGTTGTTAAAACCTGGTGAAACGATGAACACGGATCGCTACCGACAACAAATGATCAATTTGAATCATATGTTGATCGAAAAACGGTCGGAATGGGCCCGAAGACATGGCAAAGTTATCTTGCAACACGACAACGCGCCGTCTCATACCGCTAAACTGGTGAAAGACACATTAAAAACACATAATTGGAAAATATTATCGCACCCGCCGTACTCTCCAGACCTCGCCCCGTCCGACTATCATCTTTTCGCATCGATGGGACACTCCCTTGCAGAGCAGGGCTTCGCTAATTTTGAAGAAGTCGAAAAATGGCTCGTCGAATGGTTTGCCTCGAAAGAGAAAATTGAAATGGTATCCATAATTTGCTTTAGATATGGGCGAAATGTGTAGAAACCAATGGTCAATACTTTGAATAAAAAAATTTTGAGATTCCTCTAAAAATTAAGTGTTTTCTTTATCGAAAAAACCGGCAAACTTCAACAAACACACCTGGTATTCTCAGCTATCTTGTGTTTTCTCGACTCCATTTTAGCCGATCGTTTTAAAATTTGAAATGAAGTCTAGTAAAATTATTGCAAAGGATTTGGTATTTTTATATTTAACAAAAACAAATTGAAAGTCATTCACTGACCGAACTTTTGTTAATCCCCTCGTATGTATGTATGAAAAAAATGCAGTGCAAGCGAAGAAGTACAAGGCATCGTCAAATAGACGAAATTTACAAAGAGGAAGTAAAACAATTCTTCAGTTTTTTTCGCTTTCTTATTTTTTTTTTGTTTGTTTTTTTTTTTTGTTTTTTTTTGCTTTGCGAAGAGCAAAAGCAACGTCAATTCTTAGTAAAAGCTGACAAGTAGGCGTAAAGAAGGTTGGGCAAAGGGGCGGTGCACAAACAATTGGATTTACTATTTATATACTTGCGCATAATATAATAGTACAGTATGTAGATATGTAGGTATGTTTATCTTCACATACTCAAAAGAGGTGCCGCTGATGGCGGTGCAAAGCGACACTTTTGTCATACATATGTACATATATAGGTATATGTATGTGTGTAACGTAGAGTCAGCAATGCCACTGTCAATGTTGCCGCACTTCAATTTACTGTCAAGGTGACACACACACACACACACACATATGCATACGTGCATGCATGCCTGCGCTCTTACGCCTCAAAGTATGTTTTACATTTGCTTGACAGTCGTTGTACGCCTTCGCTACGCTCATGTAGGTATACTCGTACATAATATTATTTACATGCACACACACACAGTCAAACACACGCTTATATATACCTATGCCGCTTTTCAGTTAAGGAGTTTACATGAAGGCGGACTTTTGCCAGCGCTGATATTATGAATTGTTGTTGCTGTTGTTATTATTTTTGCATCAAGTTGTCAATTTGCACGCACACACACACACATATACACACACAAAGGTTGATCTATTTGCCTTTTATTATTTGCATATTTACTGTACTGTGTTGAGCTGTGCTGTGCAGTTGTGGCTCTGTGTGTGTGTGTGTGTGTGTGTGTGTGTGTGTGCGTGTGTGCCTGTGTACGTGTATGTGGAGGTCCTTCAACGTCTTGTGTCCGCTATTTTCGTGTTGCTATAAACTCATTTGGTTATTTATTTTTCAAACGTTGCCACATACTCGCCACTCACTACTCCACTAATTTCGCGCTTTCTCTTTTGGCTTTGCAATTACTTTGCCTGTGTATTTCCTTCCATTTCCTGCACTCACAGCGACATTTTTTTCTTCATTGCCAGCGCACTTTTTATTTACATCCTTCTGCCGATTTATTTCCCTACCAACTTATACTCCTATCTCCTCTACTCCTTACAATTCCTTTGCTGCCTGTATCCTTGATCCCACAATCCTGTGTGTGCGACCACAGTTCACAGACTCGCAGTCGCACATTCGCCTGTCACGCTTTCTGCTTTGTTCCACGCCGTGGACATGTCTTTATTTAGCATTCGAAACGCGCATCCATCAAAGCGGTTTTTTTTTTTTGGTCGCTCTCTCGCTATAATTTTAGCCACTCAAGTTGTACACCTCCTACACTTGTCTCGTTTGCGTGCACTTTATTTCGTACTTTTCTGTGGTAAATGTGTTAAAAATTTATTTAAAATAAATATATTAAGAAAAGATTTAAATTGGCTTGCCACAATGAGTTTTGCTCGAATTTGCGTCTTCTTTTTTTGTGGCCAAATTTCTTAGAATTTTCTTTTTAAAAAATTTTCCAATGAATTTTATATTTTTTTTTTTTAATTTTTTCCTTTTTCCTCGCAGCGCTTCTTTAACGCGCTTATTAAGTATTCTACACGCATTCCATGCGCTTCTTTTATATTAGTCGCCGTAATTGCAATCGCTTTGGGTCACGTTTTGTTGCACATTTGGCGGGTGGGAAGTTGTTGTTATTATTATTTTTTTTCTTTCACTTTGATAAGATGAAATTATGTTTTTCGCGCGTATAAAGCTTAATTGTCAAAGGGTTATATACGTGGAAATGAAAAAGCAAGAAAAAACCTCGAAAAATATGGATATTTTTAATGAAGAGAAATTTTATGACAGCAAAAACAACAACACCAGCAACAATTCTAAATTTAAGCAAAAAAAGCTCCTACTTCTTTCATCATTAAGTCTTCATTCACGAGTTGAGTTTCCTTGCAAGCTCGGTAAGCAGTAATCCTTCTGAGGAAACCTGCGTCTAAAGCCAAGAGAGAGAGGGTTAGGGGCTTAAGAATTTACCCGCTGTAAGACATGCCTGCCGTAAGTGGCAACTAAAATCCAATAGTTTCCGCGATAGTCGGGTCTTTATACCGGAACGACCCGGTTTTTTTTTATTCGGCCAAGGACTGTCACTCCCGCAATGTTCCCTTTGTACTTCGAGGAATATTTTTGCGTTTACAACAACAACAACAACAACAACAACAACTTTTGCTTTGCATCTTTCGTGTGCGGTAAGCATAAATGTTAAGCTTTGAGTACAGTCTGCTCTTTCTAATCTAATAAAATTCCTAATATATTTCCAATTTCATATAAGAGTAAACTGCTTGTCGACTGATGTGCTGTTACCATCTTCCCGTCTTTTCATTATCGCATATAAAATCTTTTCTTACTTACTGAGTGTTAAACTAAAGTCCAAAATCTGAGTACTGAAGGGTCAAAACAAGAGTGGATTATCCATTGACTGGTTATCATACGGGACCCAAACCTTTGTATAAGTCTTTCAGGCACTGCGGCATCAGGATGCTCCTTTTCGTCCTCACGAAGGCATAGAAAAGATCGGCTGGCCTTTTCCGTACTGATTAATCCTTTAGTTTTTAACACAATACTTTATAGAAGACCTTATTTTTGTGGATTGGCCAGAGCACACCTAGATTCCGACTATATTCTACCAAAAACCAGGCCAGCTCTTCGCCGCCACGTACTTAAATAGCTCAACTAGTAAGTCAATGATTCTCGCCACATTATTCAATTGCTATTCAAACTTCGTCATTGACGGATTAAAGAACATCTTTTCGTGGTCATCGGTTGTGGATTCAGATTCATTATCTCTAAGTGTTGCACATTTTCTGCTCTGGACATTCGTCACCAAATTTACACATTGGTTCCTGCATGAGAGAGCTCCGGTCTTGAAACCTTATGTTAGTCGCCGCATCTTTTCATAGAATTTTTGAGCATTACTCTTAGCTAGCCGGTTCCTCTGGTCTCTCAAGCCCTTTATACTCACTCACTTCGGCCTCCTTCTTTCTTGTCTACACATGATCCTTGCCTCCTTCTTTAGTTCACGGTATCTATTTCACATAACACACGTCGTTGTCGACCGCAGTATTCCGGGGCACGCAACCCTTTTCCCTTCCTCGTAGTTCGTCATTCCTTATCGTACTACCCATTTTTCCAAATTTGTCGAAAGCTAAAGCTTGAAACTCCGTTCTACAGTTCACTTATAATTCCTAGTGAGAGCTCTCAGCAAGCAGGAGTGTAAATTTAGTAGAAAACCCATCTGTTCGGCTGTCTTTTATGAGTGCAGCTTCCCGAAGTCAAGTTTTCGTTATGTTTGTTGGCAATTTTTTAAACTTTACTGCAAAAAGATAGAAGTTTGAGTTGGTTTTAGGTTCTTGCAGCATACGTATGTATATCTAGAAGAATATATGCATATTTAGTTGCTGGATTTCCGATCCGAAATTTAACGCTACTGGCTGGGTTATTCCTGATCCCGGCGAAGTCAATCAGTCTCAGCCCGTTTGAGGATATCTCGTTACGGAGACTGAATTTTTTGACTTTTGTGAACAGGCAAGCACAATTTTGACATTGTGACAGGGGACAGCGCCCATGAGTACGCTCCAGGCGCTCATAGAAGGTATCTTTGGTCATATTCCTCATCTGTTCCGTCAGATCGTGGATGCAAATTAGTTGCTGCGGATTATGGCGGCCCGTTCGTGCACCGAGGTAAGTGCCTGGATTCGGCGACGAAGTCTCTCTCTCCCACCACAAGTGCAGGACTAAATATGCGCTTATTTTTATGGCCGCTGTAGGTCACGTCACATGGACTACTCATTTCCTTTAGGCTCCTAGCCCTTTCGATCCCATATCATGTACGGGGGTGATGCCAGTCTTACGAGGGCACCAACCAGCTGCACTGCGGTAATGGACGTTCCAAATGCATACACTGGGCCTTCATACTATTCGTGTTGGTAGTTTTCGTTGGAACTGGTTTCTATATCATGAGTTCCAAGCCCAACTCAAAGGGTCGTTTCGCGAGTAGGTACAAATTCGAAATATATACTCGTATGTATAACCAGCTACTTGTTGCGAGACAGACGCTCGATCCCAGATGCACTTTTTGGCCATATAATGCTCCTATAAGCAGCATCGTTCAAAACGCAAGGAGGCCTATCTCTTCCTCTTGCACGAACTAAAATTTTCCAATCTTTTTTCAGAACCTCTTACAGCACAGACCTCACCATGCAAGATCTTAAACTCCTCTAAAACCATAGATATCACCCATATTAGTGGTACTGACCGAATTCGTCGGTAGATCTAGGTTTTTATGTCACTGGGATGCTCTCAAACCTACCTGTATATGTACGCATTTTCCCCATAAACAACAGTCACTACCACTCATACGTTGGTAGACGCAGTTAAGCGATACGCGCGTAATTCATAAATCAATCAGGATTTTATTTTCTCAATATGAAAGCTCACTTCAAAGCTCGAACCATAAAATATCGTTATATACGTGTATCTTTCAATTTTGTGCTGCATCATTGCAAGTAGCGCCCATAATTAATAGCAACAGCTGGCTTTGTGTGGTGATTGACGCCAACTGTGTGTCGTACAATGAAAGCTGATAGCACCGACAGGCAAGTGCCAATAAATTAACTTGCATATTTCCACATAGAATATAACGCTTTTATAATAAAATTAGTTTATATGCATGTATGTATGTATGTACTTGTATATATGGTGTCACAGCAAGCTTTACTTAACATCCATACATAAATTCTCCTACAAATTATTTTATTCACTCTCCTACATGTGCGTTTTTACTCACTCCACACCAACACATCAACACACCAACAACACCGCTTGCAGAATTTTCCTTGACATTTCCACCTCTTCTTCTTCTTTAACTTTTTTTTGCATTTATTTGCTTAACGCACACACACATATGCGTTTGCGCTCTTATTTGTTGATACTTATGTGTCAAGGCAGCAGTGATGCAGTCGGGGCAGAGGAGTCGAAGGAGCAGGTGAGCAGCAGCAGCTAAATTAAATTCTTGTGACATAATTTATGAGGCCAAACAGGTGTTTGCTTGGCTTGGCTTGGCTTGACTTGGCCCTACAGACAAAACGCCAACAGCTCAAGGCAAAACCGAAGAATAATGAGAAAGCGAAAGAGAAACGCAGGTGAAGTGGGGGGAGGCGGCAGCTGAAGCTGAGCTGAGAGTATGCATTGTGGTGACGTGGCAGTAAATATGGTTACTCCACTAATGTCTGTGCGATATGTCACCAAAAGCTGGTGGAAAACAAACAAAAAAAAATAAAAATAAAAATAAAAAAATAAACTCACTAGAAGCCAGCGTAAATGTGGGCATGGAAACAAGAGTGAGTTGAAGAAGAAGGAGAAAAAAAATATATACTAATAATAGCAACAAGAGTTATGTCAGAGCTGCAGCAACAATAACGAGTTGAAGAAATGTGACTGGCGCAACAGCTGTTGCAATATAGCGCTTGCTTTGGCAGCCAGTGGCAAGCGCTCCGGCGACAAGCAACGGCAAGCGGGCGGTAGAAAGGAGAATGCAGGTAAGAAAAAGTGTTGCTAACCACACCTCACACTTGTACGCATACATAGGTACATATTTACCCTTACAACATTGTATTTGTAAGTCACCGTTTGCAGCGCCGAAAGCCAAAGTAAGTGACTTAAGCGTATATATAATACATATGTATATTTGTAAGCCTGCTTGCACTCTACTAGATCATACAGCATTTGCCAGCCACTTGCAACACATGCATGCTATTGTTCAACGCAGCCACGCCACTTTATTACAGTTGCCACGGCAATTTTCACGTGATACATTATGCGCTGGAGAGAGCTTCTGCCGCTGTTGCTGCTGCAGCTGCTGCGCTGGGGACTAACAAAATCAACGAGGCACCAATGACGGTAGTGCCTGTTGCCGCATAGTATTTGTTGCACATACACACAAAGGCAAACATATAAAAAATACTATATGCATGTGTTTGTATGAGTGTGTGTATGTGTGTGTGTCCTAGCATATTTTTATCACCAGCGCCATTTACAATAGAACCGTTGCTGCGTCATTGCCATTCTCTCGACATTATTAGCGCGCTGGTGGTAGTTAACTCGGCATCAGTTGTAACACACACACACACACCTGCACATGTTAGTTGTAAGGCATAACTGTATTTATTTGCCAGGTTGCATAGGTGCGCTCACCTCTAAGCCACACTGCGGCAGCATTGTCTATTGAAAGCATTCGAAGAGAGAAAAGCATCAGTTTGTCGCATTTGCAATTGTTAGCTCTTCTTCTTCTTCTGCTACGCATTAGCTTTTATGCATATACATCTATATTTATGTATGTAACTGTGCCGTTATTTACTTTTTTTTTGCTAAAATCTTCTCACGTTTGCCTCTGCTGCGCGCGCTGCTGTTGCTTGCTCTCAGCCCGCAGCGGTTTTTCACCTTTTCACGGTCGAGCTGTTGTGAATGCGGGTTTTTGTTACAAATGCTGAACTAGTTTATGTATTTAAGACGCGGGAAATATTTATTTTTAGCTCATAGAAATAAAGTGCAATTATTTTTCTCTAGTTAAAGTCGAAAGAGATTTATTTATAGCTTTTTTTTTAAATATATAATTTTATATCATTTGAAAATCAGCTTGTCTATACCAAAATCGTATTTAGGCTCCTAAAAATTTAGCTAGGTTAGGGTAGATTGTGGTATCCACCGATCTAACGTATCGATTACACTTAGCTCTGGCTAAGACCCATTGTGATGCCACAAAAACTTTACCATTAGACTATGTTATCCAGCCATTTCGACTCTCTTTGAACTGCATTAGGTTCATGACTTCGATAGACCAGTCAATAGCAGGGTCTCAAAATTCCCAAACCTAGCACTGCCTACTTATCATCTTGGGAGCTTCTGCAGTATCTTCTATAGGAAGACCTAGTATTTACGCGTGTCGTCCTATCAAACAGTGACCTATCAGAATTAGTATTAGGTACTTTGAGCATGTCCTCTCTATTCATGGTGTACATATCTCGTGAGCTCTTCTTGACCCAATCCAGTCAGGTATGTATGGGTTGACAGGCTATACTTTCACTCCACCTTGACGCGGCTTGTTCATATGTAGATTTCTTGAGAAGCAGTTTCTCTCGATATCCCTGTAAAACACGTGAGGGATAGTCAGTGCTGTTTGGCAATCTTCTGTAGAGATCGGCTACATTCCAGAAGTTTTCGGCGCTTTTGCCAGTGTTATCCTTGCTTATTTAGGTTCAGATGAGAGTTTTTTCATTTATTGGCTTGTTCATGTTATATGAGTCCCCACTCACAGTCGCTTTCCTTACTCGGAATGTGTTTTCACTATGAGATCTCATGGTTATCTAGGAAGACAAGAGAAAACAGAGAGATCAAGCAAAAGTTGGCACCCACCCTTTTGAGGTAAAGTGCTCAGCACCAGATCCAGTGCCTGGTAGCGCGCACAGCTACTATCATCTTAGCACAATGAAAAATTTCACGGCTTTCCAAGTCTCAACAAGGTCAAGCTCAACAATCGGACTGAGCTGCTCTGCATGTCTACTCAGAAGATGACTGAACTGAACAGTATAACATTTGAGTTCCGTGGTTACAGATAGCCAAACTGGCGACATGGAGCTAATAATCTTGCTATACGAGGTACGTTCGCGCAGATTTTTCTGTCCAAAGAACGTCATGATGTGTTCTTCTTACCACAATCAAACTGCTACTGAAGAATTAATTTTCACCAACAGACATCGGCCGATCAAGATGGGACCAATTGTTGTCCGCTTACGGACTCTAAGCGGGTGGCGGTCTTCGGGAAAGCGGCTAACTTCATAAATGTCTGATAAAGCTTCAACAACTCGGGTAACGAGGGAGTAACCAACTCCAATGAATAATTTCAACAATCCTCGTATGAGAGACTTCACTTTTGACCACTAACACTGCCTGAAATACGCGGTATCTTAATTGGGAGAATGCTGGAACAAAAATGGACGGTCGGATAGTAAAGCAAGCTCTTTCTCCACCTTGCTTCTCTTTCTAAAAGCTTGTCCATTACAGAACGACTCGGGGTGGTCTTTCCCGGTGCTGACGAAGCTATTTTTTTCTACCCCATTTTGGCGACCCCTTCCCCGGAACCAACGCTTCTGCGCAGAAGTAGAGAAAAGAACAAAATATTGTCATAAGAAGTCTCACAATCGATAACTGACTGTAGATCATGGAAAATCTGCCTGAATGATGTGTCCTTAGGAAGAACAAATTGCAATTTCTCTACTCTTTGGTGTACTCAAAACAAACATTTTTAAATATTTGCCATTTAAAGAGCACACACGTCTCCAGTGAAGCTGAAAGCAAGAACACGTGTGAAAAATATGTGTCAACATGAAAATTAACAAAAATCGTGGTGACGATAAGCAACATTGAATGGAGAGCGCTTGGAATTAGAAAATCTAAAAATAAATAGTTTATTGCATAAATACGTTGCCACACGCCCACACGTGCAACAAACCACATAGCGGGATGCAAAAAGCGCGTTAATTCCAAGCAGATGCGGCAGGACCTCAATGAGAAAGCCACAGTGGCATTATTACTCAAGTCTTTTGACTAAAAAGTAATGAAATATGTGCTTAGACCTAATGGCAATGCGATGGAGAGTTATTTTTAGAATTTAAAAAGCAATGGGCATGCTTACGACTATATATTTACTACTCTTCAATTTTTTTTTTTATTTTTTTTTCAACAAATTTTCCATGCTTTAAATTGCTTCAAACTACATATTTTGTAACTTTTCGCGCACACGCTGGCATATCGCTTTCTCAAATGCTAGTCAAATGGAAAAAAGACGCATTAAGAGACGTTTGGCAAATATGTATACATACATATATAGGGTTTTTCATTTTGTGGTTTTGGTTCTCTAAGCTAGAAGTCAGGCATTTACGAAAATGGGTCCCGAGACAACCGCAAAAACTGTTAAAACCTACTACAAAAATGGTGGTTCAAACATGGCACGTTTCATACTTCAAGAGCAGATATGGAAATTTACTCATTTCACAACAAAATGTTCTGCTACTGTACGTGGAAGTGTAGCCGAAGACCAGGGTGTGTGTATTTCTCGACGTTCTCAAGGGCTGGGACTTTCTTACGGCCCTTTATGGCATATTTCGCATTTGTTCTTACACCGACATCCATATCAAGCTCAGCTAACATAAAAATTAAGGTAGAATTCTCAGTCGGGGGATACGAGAATCGTCAAATAATTGAAGGGAAGGCCTTATACCAAAAAAAAATGTACTCTCTGTTGCGCTTTTTGGTCTGGAGATGTGATTGGTCCTTACTTCTCTGAAAACGACAACGGCGAGACTCTCACTACCGATGCGGAGCTTTATGGTCGTATGTTAATCGGCTCTTCTTTGGCTTACAGTTGAAGAACACGACTTGAACAGCCGGTGGTTTCAACAAGAAGGTGCGACATGCCACACAGCACCAGCGTATGTGGCTGCACTGCGAGAGAATTTTCCTGGCTGCGTAATGTCTCTTCTTGTCGTTAAACTGGTTTTTGTAGGGCACCACGAAAGTATGTGGATGAGTCCTCGACACCGCCGCTATACTCGTATGTGTCAAAAAGTGGTCGGAAATTACCTCAAACAGATCGAAGTTCGCGAGGCGATCATATGACTGATGTAATTCTTTGCAATGCTAAGATTCAAACTTTATTATAAAAAAGGAATTTCATGAAAGGAATTATTTTAGATGCAATTTTCGAAACCTCAAAATGGATAACGCTGTATATTTCTTTTGTATTTTTATTTTTTATTATTTCATTCTTTGTTCTTTGCTTTCTATTTTGCTTGCTATTGACCATCTTCTCGTTAGCGGTCGTGCTCCCTTCCAATGCCTGTCCAAAGCCTTTAAACGCCTGTTTTGCTTCTTCAACCCCCACTTCCTTTGACGCTCGTGCTCGCATGCCGTGGTCGACTTTGTTCTTGTGCCTTGCAAATATTATTAAGAATTTTTTCATGCCACACACACACACGCACATACACACATATTTTGCTTTGACAATTTTCTGCCAGTTTTTTTCATTTCTTTCATTTCATTATTTACTTACATACACTTGTTTAGAAATTTTCTTCAATTTTTTTTTACTCTGCCACGGCAGCAAAAAGTAAGTAGTCCCCTTTTAGTTTTGGTTCATGCTTTTAGTGCAATTTTTCCAATTACTTTAAAGTAATACTTACAAACATATGTATATATTTCTTTATTTTAAAACTAAATGTACTCTCCTTTCAAACATTTTTGTGCTTGCAACATTTTTCTTTTCTCTTGGCAATTTTTTTTTTTTTTGCGAGTACTTTTTCCCTTTTTCATAACAGAAATTAAATGAAGCAAACAATTGCATGTTATTCGAGCTGTTGTGACACTAATCAAAGGCCAGTGGTACTCAATTTCATATGTAGGAGTATATACATATATGCCTATATATATTTCAAGGGGGAATTCGAGACGACACATTGACAAACAGTTCAATACTTTCTTCTTTATCATATTCAGTATTGAGCACTGACCCTTCTTGTATTGTGATTTTAAAGCAAAAAAACAGCAAATATCAAAGCAATAATATCTTTAAGAAATTAAAGGCTTCTTTTCATTGTTTGAGAGCTAACATATGGTGGAAACCTATTTTATTCATAGTTAGTTCCTGACACTAGACTTTTCCCTTTCATACAATATTGTAATAGTGAGAGATCTACCTATATGCTTTACTGCTTCTTGTCTTGACAGCTCTTGCCCTGTCTCTCGCTCTCTCTCTCTTCACTTTAGTCTTCTACTAGTCACCAATTCATCAATGCGGCAACTAGGTAAAGGGATGAGATTTTCGGCCATTGTATTTTTAATTACATAATAAGTTGGGTCTACTCAACTTGTCTTTATTCTTAATGAGATGTGGGATTATCACAACGGCTGCGTGATATATTATTATTATTTTGGTCAGTGTCACCCACAAAACTATAGAAAATAATATTAAAACATCTGCCTTCTCTTGTGAGGAAGTGCCATCCCCACTGAATGTATTTCCACCTCCACATAAAAATTCACCACCCGCTCGTAGGAGGCTTAGAATAAATTGTAGGTTCCTCCAGTTGTTCCAAAAATACTAATACGTTCACCACAAATTACAAGAGGATTTTTATCGAATAACGCTTCAACAATAAGCTCTGTAGAAAGCACTTTTTTATAATCTCGTACAGCTAGCCTCAGTCAGCATTAACAACCTCTAGTTTGAAAAGATGATAGGAGCCTTACAGTTGTATCACAATAGGATTAATATCCTTTGTGCGCTGGTTCTATGATCAGCAACCACATCAACTCAACTCAAATATTGTTATTTTTTCTTAATTTACCCACTTGCTGTTACCAAATCACAAAAGAGAGGGATATTAAGTTAAACTTTATTTCCAAATTAGATTTCAATCAAAAAATGTATGTATATCTCTTTACAGCTAATTAAATAGGTATGTGTCTCCGATAAAATACATAATAGCACCTAAATGTAGGCAACGATTAAGTATAAGTTTAATAGAAATGTTGGAAGCAATAAGTAAATTATTGTATATGTTTAGGATGAGTATGTCAGAAGGAATATTTCATATTGAACAAAAGGAAACTCACAGGCAAATAGGATATTCGTACAAAATCTTAGTGTCTTGTTTGTTAAGCAAAAAAAAATAGCCCTGATAGCATGAACGGCAATAGTACATGTTTTCTTATTCCAATGTGAGGGCTCTCTTGGGTGGTGCGCTGAGAAATGAAGAATAAAAATTCAATTTCATTTGACCTAAACAAAGAGCAGGAAGTCATATCTTCCACCAGTGTAGAACTACTTATTTTTGACTTAACAAAGAAAAGAGATATATTCTTGTCGCATATATATATATTACCACAAATACTCACACCCGGAAAATAAATGCGTATTTCCTAAGCAAATTAAAAGCAAATAAGATATATGAAGTCATAAGCGAAAGTGCTGCGACAGCATTAAAAACTCATTGAAAGCGCGAAATTGAAGATATAAATCACGGTAAATTTTGACATTTTCCACACTTGTAAAATCATATTAAGAATTGCCTGCAATAAAGCGAAAGAAAACGTCCAAAAGAATACACCGAGAGAGGGAAACGGCAAAGTGGCATACACGTATGATGTTCTCGAAAAAAATACCGAAAAAAAAATCAAAATAAAATCCGCTGAGTAGAATTTAATGAAAAAATAATAAACCATATCGAAATGACAATAACAAATGCAGAAAAAGTGGCGAAGAGCAATGAAAAAAGAGGCGTAGACGTGCAGAGGACAACTGAAAATTATGAAAATTAAAAGAGCTGCACGACCAGCAGCAGTCATGTGAAGGTGTTGTAAGAACAAGCGTGCGCGGCTGCAACAGCGTAACGAAGTGGCTGTACGTATATGTCGTCTTAAGACACATGTGGCATGTGTGGCAAGAACCAAATGGGACAACAAATAATATGATAGCGGCGTGGTGAAGTTGTTGGTTGTGGTGGCGGCGGCGGTTGAAATTGTGATTTGATTGTACGAGTTGAGTGCTTGAAAGTACAATAAACAATTCAAGCAACAGAAACAACAACAACAACAACAACAACAACAAACCATTACCCAGTACGCGAAATACAATTACCGTTAGCGACAGCGAGGAATAAGAGATTTACGCAGCACTACAAATAAATATGAGCAGTGTTGTTGTATTTGCTGTGCCGGTGATGGTGGTGGCAACGGCGGCAAGTGAATTACTCAAGACGAATTGAAATGCCGTCATATTTTGTGCCAGCAACATACATAAATACGAGTACATACAAACATGTTGCATGCCACATGTGTGTTTTAATCAAACAACAACAACACGCGTATTTTTTCTTTCTTAAATCTCATGCTAACAGACTTTATGGAATTTGCTACGCTTTCTGGCTGTTGCAGCCACATTGGCTGCCACATTCAGTTGGCGGTTTGGTTTGGTTATATCGACTTGGCAATATGTTGCATGCACAACATTGGCTTGCTCGTGTACAATATATACATATGTGCGTATGTATGTATTTAAGGTCTTGAGAGTACTTGCAAGAACGTCTTCGTTTTGCATTGAGTTTATTTATAAGCATACAAGTGTATTTATACCTATATATGTGTGTGTGTGTGTTGTTTCTCATATGTGTTTGCAATTTAATTCAATGCTTCAACAACGGCTGTTGCACGATACGAATGAAATGATTTATGACGACAAAATCATAAGTTCATAAATGTCATGCAACACTGCAATGGGGCACAATATTGTGACGCTGAGTGCCACGGCGGCGTTGGTGATGACGACTACAACAGTGGTGCTGCGTTAGAGTTGCAGCAGACGACAACGCTGATAGACAGCAACAGTACTACCAATAGTTGCACTCTCGTTGCATTATTGTACAATAAAATAAATAAATATGAAGTTTAGCACTTGCCAGACGCTGGCACTGTGGACTAGAGACTCTGCGCGCTTGAGTGGCAGAAAATTCGCTTATTTAATTAGATGAAAAATATTTGAAAATTTATTTTTAAGCGCATAATGGCAACAGCTTTGCGTCTAGCTGTTACTTTCAACATGCAAGTGAAGACATGGAAATATTAATTAATAATTTTGTGCAGCTTTTGTTTTTTTCAAATAAAAATAATTGCTATATTAATTTTAATTTTATTTCTATAAATTTTACGAGAGACTGGTGTAATATGAACTGAGATGCAGAACAACGCTTGAGAAAAATTGCTACTGTTATATATGTAAATATTATGGTCTAGTAAAAAATATTCCATTATTTTTGCTATAGGCGGGCCTTAGTGATCTGTGGTGTGAAAATTGTCGAGTCTAACCATAATGAAAGCTATGTTTTGATTAGCCCAAAACTACCCTTTGCACGAAAAACCATTTGAAAATAGCAAATGGTGATTATCTCCAAGCCAGCATTGACGGCCAGTAAGACTTTGATGTGTGTTTGGTGGGTTTGGCAGAGAAACCATTATGAGAACCATTATGAGCTGCTTTCCCACTGCCTAATTTTTAATTTGGAATTATACTGACAGCAATTGGACCGTCTGATGGAAATAATCGCCAAGAAGCACTCTGCTTTGGAGGACAGAAGGGGGTTTATACTTCACCAGGACAACGCTAGAGCACACATATGGATAGTGACTCGGCGGTTGCCCCAAGAGCTTTGTTGGTAGGTTCTTATACATACATCCAACTTATAGTTCGGTCATCGCACTAAATGATTACCATCTGCTTCTGTCTATGGCGAATGATTTCTTAGTGAAGAATTGGCCTCAAGAACAGCCTGTGTAAATCTAATGTCCAAATTTTTGCACCATAAGGACAAGAGTTTGTTTTAATGACAGTAACTTGGGCCCAAAGTTGTCTCTGGCAATACCACCATATTATTCTGAGCACTAACTAATCTTCTATTCAAATAAATTCCATAAAGAATCTTAGCAAACCGTCGAACAACGTGTAAATTTCACAAGTCAAGGCAGCTAGACCAGCGACTTCTGAATTACGAAGTTTGCTTTTAATTAATGCAGGACGGAAGCATAATAGAAATCGTCGCTTCGCCTCTACTGTGAGAGGAACTAAGCCACCTGTTCGAAGGGCTAATTAGTCTGCCTGTCTGTCGGCTTGTCAAATAAGGGACCGCCGTTAATATTCTGAAAAATAGTCTAACTTCTTGGCGAGTCCACCTTATACAACCTTTTCTAATCTCATATTGGCCAAGGTTGACTATTTTTACGACAAACCGAGTCAAATGTGGTCAGTCTTTATAAAATCTCTCTAAGTTAGCAGTTTGCATAAGGCTAAAAAATCTGCTTTGCCATCCCTCGTTCCGCAAATTCATCAACATATAGTTCATCTGCCCTCAATGAGATCGTAACCCAAGTAAGAAGTAGTCCGATCTGAAATAGTCCAGCCATTGGCGTTTTTACAATTAGTCCTGGGCGAACCCAAAACTTTCTTTTTCTTTCATTTAGTTCTGGGATCATGAGGTTCAGGCAAAATGAATGAGATTTATTTAGGCAGGTATGGCGGAATAACACCACCACTCACATTTTTCTTTAAACTTGACTCGTCTCTGTAGATTTTCCTGTGATCTATAGGCCTTTTCCCACCGAAAATCACCATCTTAAAGTTTTTGTCAGTAACTGGCGCTAAAAATCGGTATCTGGTGACACTTGGCGGTCAGCTCAGATGGGAAGATGTCCAGGATTACATTTAGAGCTTACTACGCAGGTGAACAGTTCACCACACTATAGAGATGTATTATTTTCCCATCAAAGATCCCGTTCAAAAAGATCTTATCTAGGCACAGAGACTGATCCGTAAAGAGGCCGGACCACAGGCTGCTGATAGGACTACTAACAGAGCATTGCTTTTTGGCGTCTCATTCGTTTAATATAGGTTTGACTGGGAACACCAAATAAAAGAAATGCGAGGTATGTGCGGAGACAGTGAAGCACATAATCTGCATTTGGAAGACAAAGACTATGCTTACTTGACGCAATATGACTACAAGATCTTCAGTCGGCAATGGCTAATAGGCCAGACCGACTACTTAAGTTCGCGAAAAGAACAGCCAGAAATGTTATTCAAGCTAGAGACACAAAAGGAGTGTAGCAGCACAGCTTGGTCGCATGTAGTGTGCCTGGCAAGTCTATGAGAGACCCAACGCGTGGGTAGACCAATTCGATACTTACTGAAGGTTTTTTCTGTTCGTGGAAACTAGCCTCTTAGCATTCTAAATTTTATTGTTCGGCTGACAATCCTAGAAACTTGAGATCTCCCTAAGCAGGCAATTATTAGTCTGCTCAGTTCACCAGTGGACCATTCAGGTCTAAGTCCTCGGAAGTAGTTTTCATGGCATTTTATGGAATATTATTGAACGTGCGCTCTATGGCTTGGAAAGCAATGGGATGGAAGTACTTATGGGTTTTCCCCATACCAAAAAAAAACGCCAGTGAATTGCGATTTCTGAAGGATTTCTCATTTTCGTCAATGCTTTGGGTGAGAAAACTACCTAGAATCGTCTCTAGTGACTAGTTATAGATATACAAAAATGAGCTTGACTTTCTTGAGCTTTTTCATTGGTGAAGAGATTTCGAGGCATGGTGCTCCTACGTCATAAAAATGAAATTAGTCTCTAATTTCTCTTATGGAGCACCTTTAGAGTGAAATTTGCCCATTCTTGAAGCCTCTTTCCGACTGGTGGTAAGTCAGGCAAATATGAGTATTTGAATCCTTAAAAAGTTCATATTTCAGCGCTTTTATTAAACACTTTCTTTAACTCAAATCAAAAAAACTCAACTATAAAATTTCCAAAATAGTATATACTTCCCTTAACTTCCCTACTGCCACTCCTAAAACGCCTTCTCTCCAACGCCGACTTTGCTGTCACTTATGGCCTGCGGAAAAAGATAATCAATAACTCATACTTCTATACGTCTACAAAACGGAGCAAGACAGACAGTGCATGGTGCAAAAAAACAATAAAGCCGAGCCAAACGAATGCACAAATCAAATGTGGTGTGAACAAAGCAATAACAATTTCCACAAATACCAACAAAAAATATAAGGTAATAAAATGAAAAAAAAATACATACATATATAGAACTACAAATGAATGACTTTATTTCGGGGACAAAATGCTTTTCAAGCACACAAATTTCGTAGAAAAGCAAGGCAAGTAGAAGCCTGCTAGCAAAGCATACAACAGTCTAAAAGTCAAAGCACCAAGCTTAGGCCTATGATTATGGCAGGACTAAGCCTAAAGCAGGGCTGAGTAGAGTTTATGCCTTAACACAGACATGCATTACATTTAGTAAATGGGAAAATATTGAGTGAGTGGGGTCCAAACAAGTGAAGGAGATTGTCATGCCATCATACAAGTTCTATACATATGTGCAACAATAGTAGCAACAAGGGAGCTACAAAATTTCACTTAAAGTGAAAGTTATGACAAAAATTGGCTATGAGCCAAAGACAACAAAGCCCAAATGAGAAAAAGGGAGATTTTTGTACCCAACATGCAGTGTGTGAGGTTATGCCAACTGGGCTGACAATTGAAATTGTTAAAAAAAACTACTATGAAACTAGTAAGCCAACTAGTACACAAACTGGCCTTTTTGGAGCAATAAATTAGACTTGTTAGTGTGAAAATACACTAAAATTGGTCTTTGAGAAATTTGGTTAAAAAAATTTACTAGTCTCATACTAGTTCAAAAGTGACCAAATATGGATTATTTCAATTTCGAACCGAAATTACTATTTATTCTCATTTGACAAGGTCTTAAAGACAATTGATAGAATTTGTACAAAAATATACTACTCCCATACTAGTTCAAAATGGACAAAAAATATACTAGTAATATATTTTCAAAAAAAAATTATAAAACATATATTAATACAAGTCATACCACTTTTCTACTTTCCGTAGTAGTAGTAAACTAGTACCGCTCTCAACTACTTCGATATCTCACTGCTGGGCTGGAGACAGCAGTCCTACATAAGCGTGTACTTTGTGCACCCTGACCCGAGGCCAATGCATACACGCCAAGATTCAGCAAACGCACACATACACACACACACCCGAGTATACACCGGATATTTGCATTGCATTTCTTATTGCTATCCTCAGGCATCAAGGGGATTTCGCAGTCGAAATGTCCACCGCCCCAAATACAATGCGTTTAAGCTTTAAAATGTTGGTGTTAACTTTGTATTGGGGATAAGTCTAAGAAATAACAAAGATATGGAGCAATGACCCAGGCAAATGAGGGCAGCAAGCCAAAGCAGGGGAGAGCAATCTTTAAGCACAAGGAATTTGGTGAAGTAAAAAAATGAAGATATGTTTTTTTTGTGTGCACGAAAAAAAAAATGGTTACAGAATAATAAAAAATCATCCCCAAGCGAGTGCACACACGCACATACATACACCCATACTTAGGACATAAACTCCTGCAGCGTTCGACGCAGTGGAAATCCTTGTCGCCAACGGCTGAAATGTTATCCTGTCAAACTAACAACAAATTTATGTTAAGTTTAATATGCTTTACCGTTTTTTCCTTGTAATTTTACACACTTTTTCAACATACATATATATAAAAAATATTTTGGTTTGTTATTATTGTTATTATAATGTTTTCTTCTTTTTTTCTGCATTTGTTTTTTACGACTGGCTACATTTCTAAGTATCCTCCGATGTATGTCCTTGTGCATACTTATGCCTATTTTGTAGCAATTCCTGTAGGCCGGAGCAAGCTGCGTTATATAAACACATATGTATGTATGTATGTAGATGTATGTGCTATCGAGTGAAAGTCCCCATAGAATTGTATGACTGACTTTTTATGGGCCGACGGCCTCAAATGACACACAAAAATGGCAATAAATGCACGTATATGTAGGCATGTATGTATGTATGTCTACAGTGTATGTTGGTGTAATATTTCCGGAAGCACCCAGCACACAATTGGTGTAGAACCTGGAGATTATATAAAATGTATATGAAAGAGTTGTTAAAAAAATTGTGAAACAGAAAAAGAGTCGCTTCTTAATCTACGATAAAAACACCTTGAACTAAATTTATAAAGAGCTTTTGCGCCGTAAATATATTCACTCGAGCTTTGAGCTTCTTTTTAGTAAATATCTGAAAATAAAAGACACGATAGGTTCGTTCTTTACTCTGAAAAAACATAGAACAAACTCTTAATAGAGCTTATATTGAGCTGTTAGCTTTTCTTAGACTTACAAAAACGGGCTTTAAGCTCAAATCAGAACAGGAAAAAGAACATTATGCTGTATGTATTAGGATGTAGTGAAAGCTTTTTAGCTTCAATTTCCTAAAATTACAATTTTTTTCATTTTTTAAAGCACAGAAAAACGCAAGCTTTTAAGAGTTTAATATAATAATTTCTGAAATGAGATTACTTACTCTGTAAATAGAAATAAATGAAAGCTTTGCAATAAGAAAAATTGATAGGAAAGTTTCAACTGATTGCTGCAGCTTTGTTAAAATAATTGAAATAATAAAAAAAATTTTCTACTAATTGCTGTGAAATTACCGTGAAAGCTCGAAGTGAAAACATTTAAGAATTTTCAACAAAAAATGAACTCATAATGAAAGCTTCGTATTTAAGCATTGCCGTTATATGGCCTAAACTTTAGTTGAAATATTTAAAGCATTTTTAAATAAAGGCTCAGAATGTAAAGTGAAAGCTCCTTATTTGAAGTTTTAGTTTATAGTCAAGACTTAAAACTATTTTTAATAAAAGCTCTGTACTCATAATGAAAGTTCCAAGGTTTTATTATTATTTTGGAGCTTTGTTGCATTATTTGGAAAAATTTAGGCATTTATCTAATAAAGAATATAAAATAAAAAATCCCACTTTTGGCCTTTGAAGTTGGTAAAATTTATAAAATAATTTCAACATATAATAGAAGCTTTAAATGATTTTCAATGAAACTGCGAAAGCTCTATGAAAGCTCTTAATGTAAAATAAAAGCTTTAAGCTTGGTACGAAAGCTTTTAAAATTAAAATTTCTGACTTCCCTTATACTAATACTAATTCATACTCCAAAGACAACTCAATTCAGCCTCATCTATTAAACCGCATGTGAATTTATATGCATATATGTACATATATATCATAAGTCTTTGCAGTTTTCCTCTATATTTTTTTATCTTACCGCTTCGCTCTTAGTATATTTTATTTATATTTATGCATATTTGTATTTAAGTGGCAAGTAATGTTTTCCTACCTTTGGGATGGCATAACAAATTTTCTTAGTAGTACACGCACGTACACACATGCATACATACGTACATATATGCTCATTTGAATATATGCGTGTTTTGGGATTATCATATATCCCTAAGCATTGACACTCGCCCTAAAGTGGTTGCCAACCATTGAGTTGAGTCAGAGAATTGGGTAGGAGTTGGTCACTTGTTACCACTAAATATATGATATTTATATGGGTTCACCTTTGCGACAGCGACACTCAACGGTTGCCAAAGTAATGAAAATATTCTCCATAATGCTTTGCTGAAGGGCGTAGCTGTTTGCGTAGGTAAAGTGCTAAGTTGGCATGCTGTAAATCTGTAGGAGGCTTTTATAGGGAGCTTACAAAGATTTATAAAATAAGAAATTCTTAGAAAATTTCAGCTTCGTATGGTAAAATAAGAAAGCCTTGGGGAATATTTTTAGAATTAATTTATTACACAATTTTTTTTTTAAGACTCTTTATTAAATGTTCAAAATTATAATAAAAAGAGTATATTCTGAGTACAAATTAATTCGATTCATTCTCAAAAGATGAGTTTTCGAGACAAAGGTTTTGCGTAAGATTTACGGTACTCTACAAGTTGGGAAAGGTAAATACCAGCAGCCTATGGAATGATGAGCTGTACGAGATACACGACGAAATTAACATATTTCAGCGAATCAAGTGACAGTGGTTACGCTGGCTAGATCATGTGGTCGGTGGAAACATAGAAAGATCAGTTGGAGAAGGACATTGTTCTACTTTTCAGTTCCAATTGAAACCAAACAACGAAGGTAAGGAATGAATGAATGGCTAACAGTAAAGAAGAAGAACACATCAGAAACAACTAATTTTAAAATTTGAAAATACCTCATAATTTCATAATATTTATTAAATTTTTTGCAATAAGTGTCAAATAAAAAACAAACACAAAAACAAAAACTTTACATTTTGTCTAACCTTCAATTTGCCACAAATTATGACTATTTTGGCAAATAAAAATTAATACCCATAATTAACATTCATATTTATTAAGTGCATGTGTATTTATTAGGCAATATATATGTGTATAAATTTATATACTTGCACATTTGATAATTTGTTTATAGCCCTAATTATTAGCAAGCATTTTAAAATTTAAATTACTACAACATTAGGGAAAAGAACAGTCAGAATTGTTTGTGACATAAAAAATGTGTATGTAATTTGGGTATTAAATCATATAAAATATATACATACACACAGTAAACTTATAAATAAATATATGTATAATTCAGCGCATTCTAATTACAAACATATATGCAGTGTTGAAAGTTATTAAAAATTTATTTACTCCAGTGCAAATGTAAATGAGTTTTATTAAAAGTATTTATAGCACTACATTTAAGTGAAAAATTTTAGCATTAATGAAATTGCAGATTTTTTTGCTCTTCTTTAAAGTCAAAGAAAATCTTCCGAAAGTGAGGCCTAAACAGACTAAGAGAATATTGATTAGACGTACTGTCGAAATAATTTGTCAGCTGTATCTTATCGCTCAGTGCAATTCGAATCAATTGAATTCTGTACTTTTAACCCAACAACACTAAAGTCTCTGAGGCATGTTGAAACACATTAATTTTATCTACGTGTACTAATGGTTTTTACAAAATATTCTGAATAAATAAATCTCACATCTTTCATTCGAATGTTTTATCATTTAATTGGATAAAATTACGAATACTAATTTCTCTATGGCATTCATAATTAGTACAAAATATACTATATTTAAATAAATTTGTACTAGATTACTGTTGGTCACATTTCAGTTTTTACGCAAATCAAAACAAAAACAAAAACAAAAAAAAAATAAAAAAAAATAAATGGAGAAAAAAGCGATAAATAATTCACCTCTCGTGTGAAATTTAAATAAATTGTAATAATTCAAGCCGTGATAGTGACAAAGCAATGCTGCGGAACAAAACAATTTGTGTGTGGTGATTAGCATCAGCAAAAAGCGGGCGTTAATTAAAAGTACGCTCATAAAAAAGAGATGATTATAAAAATTACGAAAATAAAACTAAGCCGAATTCGCGTGTGAAAAACCTTTGCCATCAATATAGCAGTGCAAACATTTTGAGAATTCCCTTACAGAGCGCATCAGTATAAATGCGAGCTCAACACAACCGTTGAACAGGCAGTAATACACAGTTATTGGTGGTAACAGCAGGAGGTATAAAGAATCAGAAAAAATTATTTTATATTAAATAACGAAAATGAAATCGTATTTTGCACTAACACTATTCGTTATCTCCTGTGCTGTCGTGATGGTAAGTAAAAATAAAAATAAAAATAAAAATAAAAACCAAAGTAATTTAGAAATATAAAATTAAAATAAACGGAATACAAAATCAAAAAATTAATAAATAAATTGAACTTAAATAAATTAATAATAAAATTAAACTAAAAAAATTAATTTAAAAAAAAACACATAATGTAATAGTAAATATATATATTAATAAATATGTATATTTAAAATAATAAAATAAAATCAAATAAAAATAAAACAAAACTATTTAAATTAAAATAATATTATTGTAATGAAATAATATAAAATAATTCAAAATTAATTAAGATTTAAAAATAAAATTTAACAAGATAGAATAAAATTTAATGAGTTAAAAATAAAATAATATAAAATAATATAATGAAAAGTACTATAAAAAAACTAAATTAAAATAGTATGAAATAAAATAAGTAATATTAAATAAAATATTATAATAAAAAATAAAACAAGAATTTTAAAATTGAATAAAATTAAATAAAATAAGTAATATAAAATAAAATAATATAAAATAAAATAATATAAAAAAAATAAAATAAAAAGTTCTACATTAAATTAGTAAAAAATTAAAAATGCGAAAAAATAAAATAAAGTCATTTAATTTAAAATTAAACAATACCTATTAGAATTGCATATATTAAAATAAAATATATAATAATATAACAATACCAAACCGTAACAAATAAAACAAAAAAAATTAAAATAATAAAATTGTAAAAATTAATATTAAAATAAATAAAATTTAACAAAATAAAATAATATGAAATAAATTATAAAAATATAGAGTATAATTAAATATAATAAAAAATAATAATTGCAAAAAATAAAATAAAAAAATTATTATTAAATAAAATAAAAGTTAACAAAATAAAACAAGAAAATGAAATGCAATAAATAAAATAAAATAAAAATTAAGTAAACTTAAATCTGACAAATTATAAAAACAAAAAAATAAAAAAAATAATAATGAAATTATATAAAATGAAAAAATAATAACATTTGTATTGGTTAAAATAAAATAAAAGAAAAATAAATTAAAATTAAATAAAGTAAAGTTTAACAAAATCAAATAATATAAAAAAATAAAAAGAAACTCATTATAAAAATACAAAATAAAATAGGGTATAATAAAACTAAACCAAATTAAAAAATTGTAATAAAATAAAATAAAATTTAAAAATATTAAATTAAATAAATGTGTGTTAAATAAAATGAAATAAAATAAAAGAAAAATAAATTAATGTTAGATAATATTATATAAAGTTAAACATAATCAAATAGTATTAAAAAAAATTAAACAAGATTTAAAAGTAAAA
Source organism: Ceratitis rosa (assembly GCA_037013455.1). Classification (NCBI taxonomy): domain Eukaryota; kingdom Metazoa; phylum Arthropoda; class Insecta; order Diptera; family Tephritidae; genus Ceratitis; species Ceratitis rosa. The sequence goes on along the minus strand of JAWMAG010000013.1, from coordinate 24,140,827 downwards.
ATATAAAATAAAATAGAGTATAATAAAACAAAACCATTTTAAAAAAATTGTAATAAAATAAAATACAAAAAAATTAATCATCAATTAATATTAAATAAAATAAATTTTAACAAAATCAAATAATATAAAAAAATTAAAAAAATAATTATAAAAATATAAAATAAAATAGTGTACAATAAAACAAAACCAAATTAAAAATTAAATTAAATGAATTTGTATTCAACAAAATAAAATAAAATAATATAAATAAAAATAAATGAAAATAAAATCCAATAACATAAAACAATTTTATATAGACAAAACACTTCAAGTAAAGTAAGAAATAAGAATAAAATAAACTAACGAAATATCAAAAAATAAATAAATATTTAATATTAATTAAAACCAAAAATTTTATAAAATAAAATTAAATTAAATTAACTTAAATGAATAAGATGAAATAAAATGTGTAAATTTGTGCCTGAAATGCTATAAAAATTATTTTATTGATAAAAATAACCAACCTTCCCACCAGTGCCATCCACCACCAGACCCAGAGATGCGCAAATACATCGATGAGTGCACTAAGGAGCACAATGTAACACCAAAGGAGTTCCACGAATTTATGGAGGGCAAAGTGACGTCACCATCGGAGAATTTGAAATGCAGCAGCCACTGTGTTATGGTCAAACAGGGCATTATGGATGAGGCAGGCAATTTCAAACCCGATGTGGCTAAATCCAAAATACCAGATGATAAATTCGCTGCCGCCGTAGACGATTGCAAGGATCTATCTGGATCCTCGGCATGTGATACAGCCATGAAAATTACTGAATGCGTGCTGTCGCACAAGTGAATGATTGATGTGTGATGTGATATACGGTTTGAAGGGGAAAGTGCAGTAGTTTCGTGAAAATGTTAAATATGCTTTAATGGGTGCTATTTTTTGTTTGCGGTGATGGTTTGTTATTTACATATAAAATAATTAAATGTACATATTTTAAATATATATAATATATTACACACATTTGAACTGTAATGAGCGTGAAATGTGAGTATTTCCTAATTGAAATGCAAGTGGGAGAGGTTATATTGTTAGCTTGCTAGCAAACAAAAGCTAAATGTAGATAAAACAATATTAAGCCTAAATAAAAAAAACAACAACAAAAGGTGTAATGCACATATGCTGCTTATGCGTTCCAACTAACTGTAGCAACCTCCAACTGACTTTTAAGCAGTCACTTCGTCTACCAATGTCATCAGCATAATATTTTCATTATTTATTCCCTCGAGCGCTTCCGGGTTTTCTTTACACACACAAATGAGCGCTCAAGCTATATTCACCAAGCATACAACAATATGTTCAAAGCAGGCGCGGATGGAGAAGGGTAGACAAACTGGTAATCAATGACAGCCCAGACAGCCTGTAGCCAATTTTTTCTGCGCTTGTATGTGTATATGCATGTACTCACCTGTAAGCTGCAATGTGTTTGCAAATTTTATTTTTTTTTTTTTCTGTTTCCGGCCGTCACATGACCTTGCTGGCAGTCGCCGCTGTTACTGCAATGTATTCATTTGGAGAAAAAAATTTTCAACTTCATTTATAACCAGCTAAGAGCTTGTGTACCGAGAGTTTGCTTAGTTGAAAAGCCTTGCAAATGTCGATTTGGTTTTATGTTTGTGTGAGTTGGTCTTTGTTTGCGATCTTTTTTCCAGCATTGCCTTTGCAAGCCTGCCGAGGCTCTTCTGTTTAGCTTGGCTTATTTGGATAGCATGCGGAAACGGAGAAAAGCTCTCAATATGCTTGCGCCTGCTGACACCATGGACAAACCAATCAATTTGTTGCAGCAACCCTTGTGGCTTTAACTGGCTTGAGTGGCATCGTTAGGGAATTTTCTGCAGACCAACAGCAGCTGCGGCGGTTTACTTATTTTTTCCCGTCTTCGCTACTGTTATTATTGTTGTTGTTTTTTTTTTATTTTTTTTTAAATTTTTTATTTTGCTGGCATCCATTCATCAGCCTTATTTACTTTTTAACGAGTTGATTTCATTCAATTTGTTTGCCTAGGCGCCTGCTTCCTGCACCAGCTGCTGCTGTTGCTCCTCCGGTGGCATTACTCATACGCCCTGTCGTTTTTCTTTTCTTTATTTATTTTGAAGGCAGTACCTGTGGTCTGAAGCTTTCAGCAATGCAAGTAACATTTTTCCTTGATTTCTACTGCATTTCTTTGCATTCATTTGTTTGTTGGGCACTGCTGCTGCTGGCTTTATTGAAATGCGTGCATTGACTTGTTTTATTTTTTAGTTTATTTTTTTATATTTTTTTTAAAGCAACTCGCTTGCTCCTTAGATGCCTTTCTTTGCTACTCTTGCCCTTTTAGCCTTTCTGTGACCCCTCTTTTGCAAATTTTTAAGTCTATTTCCGCTATTTATTGCTGACTTTGCATTGCCAAGCATTTTCTGGCAGGTTTTCATTGCCAGCCGCTGCGTATTTCTTTGCTCTTGTTTGTTTATTCCTTTGTGGCTTGCTTGGCGTGGTGAAAAAATCTAGGCAAATCTTATGGAAGAGATGATGGCTTTTTGTATTTTAGAAATTTTGTAAGCGAATGAATGTATTTATAGCATTTTTTTATTTTTATTTTATTATTTTTTGTTATTCTCTTATAATTTTTATTTCAATTTTTTTTCTTAGTAACGCAATAATTCATAAGCAATTGTTGCTGAATTTATTTCCTTAGGTGCTCTTCATGCTTAGATTCATTGCCCTTAGAATTCTTTATACTCTCATACTATAAATTTATATGTATTTCAGATTTTCTGAAATTAATTAAAATTCAGCGTTGAACTCAGCAGGGGAACAAATGTAAGAAGAGCTGAGTGCCAAGTATAAAGAAATAAATGAAAAATAGAAACCTTCTTTCATTAGAAGCAACAAGCTGCAGTTGAATAAAATAATTTTAGGGCGAGGAAAATTTAAAAATTAGCTTGACGCATATACGTGTATACAAATTTTTCAGTCATTTTTATATAAAAAAAAATCCGGAAAACACATTTTCGGAAAAAAAAGTAATTCGGCGAAAGATTTGACAAACTTCGCCAAATATCATCAATTCAGCAGCAAAATTGATGCGCTGAATTGCTGAAAACAACTTAAAAATGTAAATAACTATATTAACATACACTGCTGAATTATGCTGAATATCCGAAATTCAATCTCAAAAGTCAGTGGAAGCAAAATGTAGGTATAATTGTAAAACATTAAAGAAAATATTCATTATAAAAATCGACAAAAATATATTCGAAAAAAAATAGCTGAAACAAAAACACGCAGAACATTAAAAAACTACATATGGAGCGCTGAATACCTAAGAGGATTGAAAAACTCTTGCTATAATTTAATTTTTATTAAAAGCGGCTTATTAATACAAAAAATGATTACGTTAAAGCGTGCTGAATACATGTAAAATGCGCTGAATATATTCAAACAAAAATAAAGTAGAAAGTTGAAGGTTTTTTCTCCGAATTTCTGCGCTGAATTGCTTCTTACATTAAATAAATTCTTTCATAAAACCATTTTTACTTCAAACAATTAGTTTCAAAAACAAATATGCACTGCTGAATTGAGCTGAGTATCAAAATAAAATAAATAAAATAAATAAATATTTATGTTTCTTAAGAAAGTGGGAAATTTCATATTCTGAAAATTAACTGCATGGTTCTTAAGCACTGAATGAAAAAAATGTCAATAAAATAATCAAAATTGTGTCTTAGCAAGGAGGAATGATTTTTATAGACGCTGAATGCAGCTTAATATAGCTGAATGGGGGTTAAAATGCTGAACTAAGACAATAAATATAACTTACACAGAAATATATATTTCTTTCAATATCAAATAAAAAAGTACTGCTGAATAGGGCTGAATCTAGAAAGCATAGACAAATACTTCAAACTTTATGTTATTCTAATAAAGATACTCCATAGATTGCTGAACAGCCACGAATAGTAGAAATATAAGATATTATTAATATTTAGAACATATTCTTTCTATCAAATACTATAGTTAGCATTATTTCTTATCGGCAGTGGTCAAATTGATCCCCTGAATTATCTGAAAATATGGAAAGCTTCAAATATTGTTTTTCACAATAGTGTGGTATACTTCTTAGCAACGCTGAATACAATTAAAACGCTAAGATTCATATTAAATACGGCATCATCCTACCTAATGATGAATTCAGCACCATTACGGAAGCAAATATCGATAAAGCATGTCTCATAATTTGCAAATTTACCTTTATTCAATGCTCATATAGAGTGCTGACAACAAAAATAAAGTGCGGAATAAGTATAAAAAGCGCTGAACAACACGTCAACATACCGTGCATTCTTTCCCAACCAAATTTAATCCACTCTTACACACAATAATTATATATAAAATGTAGTAAAAAAATGTTGGAGCACAAAAGTATGCAACAAACAAGAAACCACGCAACTGCATGCACCTGAATGAACATGCGATGCAAAAATATAATCAGTCATAAATCAAGCGTAATGCAGATGCCGCAACTACCAAGCAGCATTACAGTGAGCTCCGCGAAAAGACAGACAGACGACATACAAAAAAATGCCGCGCATTGCACATCCAAACCTGAATGCCAATAGATGGCGCCGCCACTAAAGCCCATATTAATCAACTTGCCACAAAAAGCACCAACACATGCACATTGCATTGGCATTCTCATTTCCACCTGACAAATATGGCGATCAAGTGCACGTGACGCAGCGCACGTGTTGTCTCCAGCACAACTTGCCAGCCAGGTAAGCCGACGGACAATGCAGACGGTCGCCAAATGTCGATTGCGTGTGTGTGTGTGTGTTGGCGGTGAATGTTGCATACTTTCAGGCCGCTTAATGCTGGCTTGTCGGTTGCAAGAATGCGGCGTACTGTAATGGAGTTTGCAAGCAGCAGCGAGGCGCGGGGTTTGGCTTGCTTGTGTTTACGAGTTGTGTGTGCGTTTATTTATTTTACATTTCAATCTTTGCTTAACTACCTACCGCTGCACTTCTCAACGCGTTCTACGTCGGCATGCCGTTATAGGCATTTCATTTTCGCTCTTTAATGACTTACGGCGCAACTCCTTTTTGTTGTATATTTTTTTTTTTTTTTCAAATATTTTCCTTATTTGTTTGTAATTTATTTTTGAACGTTTTTTTTTTTTCTTTGTATTTTTTTCATGTGCTACAATACAGTCCATTCAACAATTTTTACAATGTCAATGCCTTTTATGCCTGAATACACATTCCTTTGCATACAGCTAGGCGCTTGGCAGTATTCACGGCATTCCCCAGCCTGCCGGCGAGAGCTTACTTTGACGTAGCTATTATTTTTCTCTTACTCTCGCACGGACCACTCTACATCGCATGCCATTGCTATTTTTACATTATGCCAGTCAATCTGCCCGCCAGCCCGCCGGCCTGCCTGCCGAGGCTTGGACTCATACGCCTCAGTGTCTGTCGGTGTCTATTTGCCTGCATCGGCATAACTTTCCTGCCTATGCACAAGCGCTCGCACTGCCTGCCGCAATTGAAGGGGTTGTTGCATGACTGTAAGCGTCGTCTCCTCTGCCCGCCGGTCCATAGGCGCACTGACGCCGACAGTTGTTGTCTGATGTTTCATTGGAATTGTTTAAATTGTTGTGCATTCCCTCTCTCCTCGATCATACATTCGTAGGCATTCCCTATCATAGTAGGTAGACAACTCACACCCACACTCTGGCACCTGCCCCCTGTCCCCTGTCCCCTGCGGTCGTTATTATTACTGTTTGTACATATTTTGTTTGCTGTCATGCATCAGCATCAACTTCAACCAACCGTTGGTGGCGCGTTCGTTGGTTGGTTTCCCTCGAACTGACTTGACTTTAACCGATTCACCATCACCACCATCATCACCACCAGCACCACAACAACGGCAATATGACTACTCGTACAAATATAAATATTCCCCCTTGAGGGGCAAAAATGGCAGCTATGCTTCATTCTCGGCACCTCGGAGTCATTCACTGTGCAAATATGATAAAAAATATTTTTTGCTGAATTGCATTGCATTTATTTAAACGAAGCGTAAGAGTAAAGAATTTGTTTTCATTTACAAACACCCACACACATATATGGTACATACACATACTTGCATTCACCCACAATGTAAAGGCAAATGGACAGGCCAACTCTCTTATTTGTTGTTCATATATACCTATATATATACATATTTCTTTGTTATATTTACAGATGTCTGTTTTCAGTGTCAGCATTTATAATTCGCCTGTAGTCGAGCGCTATGGAATGAAGCATGAAAATGTTCGCAAGTCAAGTGTAAAGTAAAAGAAATATATATTTTTGAATTGCCAGAGCAATTTTTAATCTTTTGCTTACATACAGATGTGTGTAACTTCCGGTTTCTTTTTATAGTAAATATAGTAAGTAATATGTATGCTTTTAATGTTACTATTCAGCACAATTCAGAGCACTTTTCGACACAAATTAGATAATCTTTACTTAAAAGAAAATAAGTTTTGCTTGATTTTTCTAATTCAGCGCAAATTTTTGTGAATTCAGCGCTTTTTAATGCCAATATCGCTACTTTTTTACGAATACTTATATATTTTTATAAGTTATTAAAATTTTTGTCATATAAGTTTTAGAATGTGTTCTAAAATTATTGCTATTCAGCACAATTAAGCATAAACTTAAACATAAATTCAGCATTTTTATTTTCATTTCCCCATTCAGCGCCTTTTTTAATATCAATTCACTACTTTTTTAAAAACAATTATATTTTTTCCGTTGTTATTATGCAGTGTATTTACCTATCCACCTTTTAGATAACAGATGAAAATAAAATCAATTATTTAAATAACTTGCATTCAAAATTTTTAATATTCAGCACAACTCAGCGCACACTCAAACATAAATTAGGTAATTTTTAATAACTACTATACCAGCTTTGCTTAATTTTTGTAATTCAGCGCAAGTTTTTGTCGATTCACCAATTTTTTAATATATAAACAATTTCCGCTTTGTAACCGCTGAAGCGATTTTCGTCCGTATTATTCATTTTACTATTGGGCAAAGTTTCACAATTATTAGAATGACCATTATATAGATATAAGCTCAATCTAAAACCAAAAATTTCAATATTCAGCGTTCGAGTTGCCAAATTCTGTAATTATAAAATGATAAGGATAGGTATATCATTATATTGTGTACTAGATTTTAAATTTTTTCAATTCAACTGCTGATTTCAGCAAGTTCTGCAAATTTAAACTGCCGCTGCAGTTACTATTCATTCAGCCAACCGTTAATTCTATTCAGCTCAAAAATTTTAAATATACTTAAGAGAATATTCGCTGAATACTAATCAATTCATTTTTTTCATTTTTATGAAATTTTTAAAATTCAGCACACTTTCCACTCATTCAGCGGTTGATAGCTCATGTTATTCCGATAGCATTACAAGGTACAAATATTCTTATAAGTGTCTTTTTGTATTCAGCTTTCGCTAACTTAATTCAGCGCAGCGCTTACATAATGTCTTGAAAGCAATTAGTATTTGGTAGAGATTGAAAGTATCAAATTTCAAAAGAAATTGATCTAAAATAAAATACGCTAAATATTATCTAGTCACTTTTCCATATTTACACAATTTTTAAAATTCAGCAAACTTTCTGTCTTTTCAGCGCTTAATTACGTCATTAATTCTGTAAGCGGTTCAAAATAGCAGTCCTCTTTGGTATACTAAATGTTATTCAGCGGCCTTTAAACGTAATTCAGCGCCATGTTCACATGGTTTGTTAAAGTAAAATTTTGCTCTTATACAATAAAGATTAAAAGTAATAAATTTCAATTGGCATTAACTTTCCAAAGGAGTTTGTAAAGTGAATACCAAATATACCCAAAAATAATGTAAAGGTAGACGAACAAAAAAGTATTTGCTTTAAGCCTTTACTTCAATTCTAATTTCTTCAAATAAATAATGAGGTGAATACAAAAGAGTAGCCTCACTTTGACTTTCTGTGGGTTCTTTTCTACTACATACGCCATAATACCTTTTGAATTCTTAGAAATTAAAAATACGTTTGTAGACGGCAAAACCGACCGCATAATTTCCAAATGCCTTCAAGTGACGGCGATGGGGACTGCAGGCACAGGTGAGAGCGCTGTTAACCATTTTTGGCTGCTGGCCGTTGATAACTGCCACCGCTACACAGCGTCGACTCGCCTCTTAGGTGCAGGGTTAAGTGCAATTTTCATTAATTTTCATTGCAGACATTCATTTGTTTATTTACATTTTGTGGGCGGAATAAAGTGCTGAATGGGGAAAAATGCAAGCGAAATGGCCGCGGCAATTGAGGAAGTGAGCATGTTTACTTTTTATTATTTTATATAATTTGTTTCACTTTATCATTTCACATTCTTGACTTTTTCATTAGTTAACTTGGAAATTTTCATTTTTCAAATTTTAAATGTTCACTTTTTTCGATTTTCTGGCAACTTTTTCACTTTTCTACGCATTGCTAGGGCGTGCAATTGAACTTCCGTCGCTGCCACAAGCAATTGATTACTTTGGCCGCCGCAACACGATGCGCTTTGCCAAAACCATTTATTTTATTTTTCTTTAGCGAAAGAAAAATGAAAAAGAAATATTAAATTACTATAAAAAGGGGTTGAAAAATGCATTGTTGAATTTTTCAACATTTACATTTGTATGTTTTTCATTTAAGTGTTTCTTTTTTTTTCTTCACTTTTGACTCCACTCAGCATGCCTTTGACACCCTCCGCTGGCGCAGCGTGAAATGTCGTCAGTCTGCATAACGGATGAAGTTTCCCAAAGCAAGGCAACAAACCACATGATTTATTATACTGATCAAATTGCGCATAATAATCGCATAGTACTGAGTTTTTCCAATTGAAAACAATAAGAACAACAAACACCAGCACATATGCTAGGGAAAAAAGTGCCACTGTAAGAGAAAAGAAGTTAATCTTCGTTTACGTTTACAAAGTTTAATGAGAACCTTAAACTACTATCTGTACAATAAGCTCAAGAAAATCATTTGCCACATTTTCAGTATCCATATAAAGTCAGAAGGTCAAGCAGTCATTTGGAAGAAAATTTAGCACTCAAATTTTAATTTTACAAAGTGCCGACACATTCTTCGGAAGCTTATGACGCTGTACAACGCAATAAATGACTGCGCTGAATAAAAATTACGAAGTTTAAAACAATGTCATTTCCTCTACTTGATTTCAGGTTTAAGTACTTAAGTAGTAGTTTCGTAAAGTGCCGACGTATTCTTCCGAAACATTAATTTCCATACAACCCAAGAAAATTTGTTGCTGAATTGCATTAAATTGCGCTGAATAGAGCTTAAAAAATTTTCTCTACAAAATATGAAGGGTTTAAGCTCTGTTTAACTCTAAAAAATGTCTGCTGAGTTCGTCTACCTAGCGCTGAACAAAATTTTATACAAAATTTACAATTTTTTTTTAATACTTTTAGTATTAGGATGCACAAATGCTCATAAAATATGAAATTAACAGTGCAATCATTTATAAAATATTTTTTTTAATAAAAAAAACCAATTCTTCGAGCTGAATCTGCGCTGAATACACCATAGACAATACGATTTGCGCTCAAAGCAACAAATTTCGACAGCTAGTAGCACAAATATTAATGAAATGAAAAATATCAATTTCTTAGTTCTTTATTTAAAACAAACAGAAAATAAAAATCACAAAAGAAAATACTATCAAAATTTTTTTTGAAAAATTACAAAAAAGAAATAATTTGCTTTCTTGATTAAATCCCTTAACAATTTTGCTGCCTGCAGCCGAAATGAGTGCATTCATGCATTTTTGATGCGCCAAACTTCACTTTTCATATTGCAGCTCAGCAGCAGCACCAGCTGAACACTTAAATCTGCAATTTGCTGAATTAACATTCCGCAAGCCCATGCGCTCAGCATAGCGAGATGAAGCTAAAGAAATGAATAATTTAAATGCATATTTTTAGTATTTTGTAGTTATTTAATGAATGCCGAATGAATGAATGAATGAATGGCAGTGTTGCATGAGCATCATGATGCGTGGCAAACTTGCTGACTAACTGAGTGAGTGAGTGAGCGAGCGAGTGAGTGAGTGAGTGACTGTGTGTAACTCATTGCCTAACCAAAAGTTCCTTCCTACCCACACTCGTAAGCCTATCTTCTGCCCCCTGCGACGCATTTTTCATTTTTCATTTTCATAGTTATTATTGCCTCTTTGCCAACAATACCACTTAACAACGCTGAACTTTTGTGCCACCAACAAGATCAAGTCAGCAGCATTCAACTCGCTTGAACTTTCAACTTGTTATGCATATAAAATTTACGTGGCATGGATTACAGCCATGTGTACATATATGTATAGAGGAGATGCATAACCATTGCAATTCATACAGTACCGTATTTCAAAGGCAATAGCAACGGCAAAGGCAAAGACAGGGCAAAGCTAAACAAACAGAGTCAGTGAGTTCGTTGCTGGTAGCTGGTTATGAAGCTAAAGTAAATTAAACTACAAACAGTCAACAAGCACTCGAGTCATTAGTTTTCCACTGACTCAACTCGACACAACTCCATGCATAACTCTAACTCTTTCCCACCACCTCCCACCAGGTGCCTAACACTCTAAACTTCTTTGCTTCTATGCATCTAGTTATGCTGCAGCTATGTCTATTTCTATGTTTGTCTGTCTGTCTGTCTGTTTGTCTAGTTTGTTTGCTGACTATTTGTAAACATATAAAGCTGTCCTCTCTATACTTTTCCAACTGACTGAGTGACTGTTTGGTCGTTAGGTTGCTTGCTTTGGTTGGCTAACTGCATGATTTTCTACTACCAAACGCCATTCGTCATTCAAACTTTCATTCATTCATTCATTCATTCTTTCACTCGTTCGTTCTTTCGCTTCTCTAGTTGCATATTTATTTGACTATCGTTGACGTCCGTATTTACTTGATGGAAGATTTTTGCCACTCGAACTGTGAACCAGTTAGATTATTTGAGATTGGCAATGATGAAAATATATATACATACGTGCAATGGGTTTGTGAATTCATACACTTTCATATGACACTTTAGAATAACCTTACAGACCAAAAAATTTCACACCAAATGGAATTGGAAATCAGTGTAGAGTGAAGATCTTGAAGAGAGCTTTCATGGAAACACCACTTAGGAAGAGCGAGCTCTTTCTCCTTCTCTTTCTCTTTACTGCCTGCGGAAAAGCATAAAATCTCTCTTCAAAAGTTCGTCTCTCTCAACGTGCTTCTGAGTATTTTCTTTGTGATGTCTGACTGTTGGGGACTCTCTCTCAGTGCCAAGCAATCTTCGGTGGTTTAGTGCATGGAGTACTAAATTTTGATGGATAGTTCTTGGAACACTTTACTATTCTCGTCGAACTCTACTTCAGTCTAAACACTACGTATATGTAACACTTTCCCTTTCAGCTAAAACCGCGACACTCTTTAGGTCTCCCTTAAAGATCGAGGAATCCTAAGGTCAATCTTCATACACCATAGGATAGAATAACTTTTCTAATGTAGATTCTTTAAGGGAGATCGCTATCCTCTCGGAAATTACTGCCTACTCCTGAGCTCTCCTATTAACCAAGCAAATTGAACTCATAAGGAAGAGGCAGGAACTCTTCTCATTACTCAGATCATAATTTTGGAAGGAAAACCCTTTCATCGGTTCATGCAACTCAGAAAACTTTAACATGGTGTCTCTTTTAAAGCTTCTATGATCGCAGCTCTTACACATAGTCGGGATTTTCGCGACTATATCTCGATGAAAGTTCACGCTATGAGGCTTAAGATTCTCCTTCTTCCGGATTCTTTTAAGCACAAAAATTCCGAGAAGGGTTTTTACTTTCAAAGTCAAGCCGAAGTATGGAAATGTTTTATAAGGAAAATACCACGCTTGGAGAACACTTGACCCTGTCTAACAATTTCCCAAAGATCTTAGCTGTTGACGATTCTACCTGGAGCCTCTATCTCAAGAATAAACTTGAAATGCTAACTGGTTCGGACTTGGTAAAGTGATCCCAGTTCAGTTTCCAAGCTTTCTAACTAAACTTCTTACTAGATCGTCGCCTTCATCGATCTAGGAGGTTATGGAATTTGCATTCCTATAATCGATTATAAGCAAGTCTCAAGTCGTCACCAACTAGCTGCTGGTTCGTATTGGACTCGGAAGAAATAACTCTCAGCAAAACTGAGTACTTGCGTGAAAGGTTTCCGTATTGGACTTGAAATTCACCACAAAAGCAAATGGTAGAAAGTTGTTTTTGACTCTGACTTGAAGAACAAGAAGCTTAGCTCAATTAAAAAAAAAAAAACTCCAAATGCTCGCTGGGTTCACTCCATGTAGAATATTACAAACAGATTTGTGTAAATAGATTCTGACACCGTTAACTTTCGGGTGTAAAGTTACAGTTGTTGCCAATGATGATATACATACATATATGCGCACCAACCAATGGCTAAGAAAGCGATACCTAACGAACTCCGACTGTCTTAATCATTTATCTTGTCGCATTTACGCCAAAGATCAACAACACCAACACAATCAACTACCCGCGCGCCAAGGCAAGTGCGAGAACACCAACTGAGCGCGCAGTAGAAAGCGAAGTTGGTTGTTGTTTTTTTCTTTATTTTGGCAAATCCATACAGAACTTTGAGGCCTCATACCATTGTGGATTGAAAAGTGGATAGTGAAAATAAAAATGCTGTTGCAACTTTGAAGCTGCAACAAAACCAAAGATTGCGACTAGTTAAATCCCTACGACGATTCATTGCCAAGATGGCAGCAGCTTTTAATGGCGGGAGAACTGTACACTCCGCTTAGCCGGGGCTGTGATATGCAACTGTGATAATGGATATCAGTATGATATGAGTGTAGGGGGCGCACACTCAGCGGTTGGGCTGGGAACCACGCCTTATCGCATTTAGTATCTCACAGGAGAAATCTTTATAAAAAATGTTGCATGGTTGTTATGTAGTTTTTGTTGCTGACACATGAGCTGTCACAGTTGTCTACGGTGTTTTTGCTTGAAAACTTTTCACTTTCTTTCTGGCGACTTTTTCTTCGCACTTGTACACACTAAAACACCTTTTCCATCAATTTCACGCTGTCAACATGCTGGGCGACAAAATCTGATTTCTTTATTTTTTATTTTATTTTATTTTATTTTATTTTTTCTATAGGAAGTTGCTCTAACTGTACGTTGATAGCAATAAGAGCGAATGCAATTGCAAAACTTTGCCAATCCTTGTCAGATAATGTGTGTGCAGGAGTTGTGGGGAAATGAGAAATGGTTAAAATATTTAACTACTTTGCACCTAATGATTTGACGAAAGACATGGTGCAAATGGAAAGTGTACCTCAAGACGTTTCAAGCGTTTTCTTGCTCATTTCAGATCTATTTTCAGGAATATTTTCAGGTGAATAGTAAAAGCTTCCTTAATCGAACATCTCTCGGGAGAAATGATGAAATTTATTTGTTTCAAACTTTACTGGAGCTTTTCAGCACAGGTTTTTTAGTGCTTATAACGAAAAGGTCTGAAAGGTGTCTCCACAGAGGAAAAGGTTCAGTTTATGGTATAGTGGGAAACTGATGGGCTAAAGGCAGGAAAATTAAAGGAAACCTGTCAGTGAGTTCTCTGAAGCCAATAGTAAAACTACTCACCTAACTCACAGCCCACCAAATGACCTCCTCCACGCGGTTCTTCGTAAGTAATGAATGATACAGACAACTGTAACTTCTTTAAATCCCAGCTCAGGCGGAGTTAAACAATGATTTATCCTCACTCGGACATCCCATTTGTTTCAACCCAGATATTATTTGGGCATATACAGTGTCGGAAGGAATTAAAAATAAAATATTTTACTTTTAGTCTGATGCTCTTAGTTGATGAGTTTACTAGAAAGATTCCGAGAAAGCTACTGCGTTTAACTAGAACTTGAAAGGAGCAACCTTCGACACTACAATATGAGTACTATGTTACGTTAATTCTTCTTTAATATGGTTCTTCCTAAGATTAGTCAAGTGTATATGTTCAAAAAAAAAATTCGGAGAACTATCACTAAGCACGAGTGGTATTCTTGCCTAACCGGATCCACTGTTAAAATTACTGAAGTTTTTCTCTTCCTCAATACTTGTTATGCTACTCTTCCGGTAGGTTCTCATAAAACCTCTATACCTAGTCTGTACTGTACTGAACTGTACGTACCACGAAGTAGACGACAAGCTCCTCAAAAAATCGCTTATCTATGTATTCATCTTACAAAAGAAACCATCTAAGACACCTATTTAGGACCAGTCAGGGCTTGGCATTATACTGAGCCTTATACCCAAGTACGACTCTCACGTGTGATAATTGGCTGCTATGCACTAATCTTGACTTCCATTGCAATAAAATTCTCATTAAAATTTTTTAAAGCAAAAATAGCAACAACAAAGTACAAGCTTCATAAGATTTATGCCACAAATTAGAATCAAAATAATCACCTTGAAAACACATTTCTGCTGTTCGTTAGGAAAATCATAGCAACACAAGCCAATAGATATTTGAGCCTCCAAAACAGCGCATACTTACATGTATGTATACATGCATACATACATACATACATACATATATGCAAGACTATATAATTGATAAATGCGGTAATTTTCGGTTGTCAGCGAATCATCAAAATGCCGGTTCAAAGCATTCAAAGCGCACCATCATACCTACAACGCTTATCTTCAGCACAGATTAGCTGCTACGAGCACCAATAACAACAACAACAACAACGGCAGCAGTGTATGCACAAAGTGCAGCAAGAAATTGATGGCGTGCAAATTATGAAGCCACTCAATCGGCCGTGGATAATCATAGTCAGCGTGAAAACAAGATTAACGGCAGCGGTGGCTCAGGCAGCAGCAACAGACAGTGCATGGTTATGAAAAGCAATGCATTTGGTGGTGATGCTAATAACGCTTACTGTTAATGTTGAGAGAAAATATGCAAAAAAAAAAATATGAAAAAGCACAAAAAGTAAAGAACCTGTTTCAGAACTGCTGAAAAAACCTGTGGAGGCAATAAATGTATACAAAAAAGCCAAAAAAAAGCAGCAAACTCGATTGACCTTACTGAAAAGAAACGTATAAGTATGTGCGTAAAGTAAGCTTCTTTTTCTAGCTTCAATGTAAAAATTCAAAGTTGCCACCAGATAGTTGGATTTTTTACTGAAGTGCTGAATTTTTGAAGCCACAAATACAAATTTTCATTCACTGAATTATGCTGAAATGCGTATAAGTGCCGCTGAATTCAGCTAAATAGAACTCATATGCGCTGAATATGCATTTTTATTACTTCATAATGAAATATCAGGAGACACCAATATGCGATTATTGTGCTGAATATCAAAGAAAGCTGTTAAATCAACTTTAAATAAAATGACCATCATAATATTTATTTAAAGTATAGTAATAAGTTTCACATTGTTTATTTTGAGTAATAATAAATTACGCTGAATATAGAAATATGTAGCTGAATCGCTTTGAAGTAATTTTTTGTGACACTCCATTCGGTTACTACTGATTACTAAAAAGGGAGAGGCTGAATACAGAAAATATGGCGAATTCGTTGCATTTTTGAAAAATTATGAATATACGCAGTTTGAAAAGTTTGAACTTAGAGAGAAAATTTGTTGCTGAATTGCTTTGATGCAATTTTAAGTGAAATATGTTGCCTGAATACCGCATAATTTTGCTGAATATAGCAAATATAGATTCAGAATTTTAAAATATAGTTTTCATTACCCAAAACCCCAGTTGAAATAGCAAACAACGTAACTCAAATAGCAAAAAATGGAGCTGAATTAGAAAACCACTTAGCTGAATAGACCAAAACCTAGCTGAATAACCCTAAAATATTTTTGATTGGTCAGTTCTTTAAGTTTTGTATGAAAACAGCACCTTTTGTGCTTAAAGCAATGAATTATCTAACAAAAGTATTAATATGTACATTCTGTCGCCATATTATTTAAATTTTCCATAATTCAACTCCCTCATAAAAAGGTAAAAATTACACTAATAATAAATTTTGTATTTTTCTGACGCGGAATTGTTATTTAATTAATATCGAAATAAATGAAGTTATTTAATTGCACTGATTAAATATATTTATAAAATTAAAGTAAGTTTTTTTTATTTTCTTGATATTTTAAAAGCTACATTAGTTTTATAAGAAGTGCTGAATAAATATAATTATAATATTTGCATTTTTATTAACATATTGGTTTCTAGAAAATAAGCACATTATTAATTAAAAATAAAATAATTATGAAAAAGTTAAAAAAATGCAAATATATGCAACGCGTTGGCAACTCTGTGCACCACTCAACTGTACCATACATATGAGTGATGCTCTTACGCTCTTCTGCTCATTTAATCGCAGTACTGTGTAATTCTAATCAAAATTTTCTATATTATTACCCAACTAATCACTCATGATTTTCACGCCTGCACTGACAGCAGAGTGCAACACTGCTTGCATTCCATGTCCACTTATTCAACAACAATTCACAACTTGTAAGCATTATTCTCACGCAATGCGCTAGTTTATACAAAGAATGTCTTGATTGCTTTGAAAATGCCTCAGGCATACAATGAGTAGATAACACACACTCATAACGCAACATTTTAGCGGCGCTTCTTATCAGCTTATTCTAGTGGATTGGATAGGCAATCAGCCAATAAAGCTTGAAAATGAAGTGTATAAATAATTTTTAAGTTGATTTTGATTAGACGCTTTTTATGCTAAGATTTATGGGGAATTTTTAAACCCGAAGAGTGTTCGAGGTGGATAAGTTATTGGCTCGAAGAGTTGTATATCTAATTTTGGGTACTAAAAAATAATAAAGCTTAAAGGGAAAATAAATAAAAAATTATATAAAAATAAATTAAAAATTTTCTCTTTTTTCAAAATCTCAGCCTTTTAATTTTAACAAATAATACAAAAAAAAAAATCCCTAAAAGTATGCTTTAAATTTCTTCCGCTTACAGCTGCAACAGTTCATCCTCATTTTCCCCATTGCCTTTTGCTAAATAAAGCTTTACCTTTTACGCAGAATTACTCGACAATTCAATTCAATTACATTTATTACTTTGCATTTATGTACACACGTACATCCGTTTGTATTTATATCTTTCTGTATATTTATGCCATTTATAATGGCAAATTAAAGCTGGTTTCAAGCAAAAACCTGAAATTAAGGCATTTAATTGTATAAAATACTTTCTGCGGTTTTGTACTTTCTCCAACCACAACGGTTATATTATGCTTGTGTGTATCTTGGTGTGCGTGCGTTTTGTTGAAGAGGTCGAGTTGAGGTCAATTGCTGGGAAAACTTTCAGCTGTGCGGATTAAACTTAACATTTTAAACATTATTAAGCATAAATATATATTTAAGTATGTATGTATGTGTGTGTATGTGTGGTGTGCATTCCTTTCTATGCGTAGTTTCTTTTTTTCTTCCTAGCACACACATACGAGTATGTAAATATTTTGCTATATGCGCATATTGAAAGTAAATATATACGGATAGATATATATTTTCTCAATTTTCTATGTTTACATTTAAATTTTGGTAGTGTGTGCTAGTGGAGCGATTGTACATGCATATGTATGTATGGTACGTGTGCTGTAATATAAATGCTTGTTTGAGTAAATGTCTTTCAAATAGCTGCAGGTTATTTTACTTTGCTATTATCCTTATTATTATTAGTTGCATAAAGTGCGCATTATATAATGAAATCACGTGAGATAGCAATACGGAAACGGAGAATGGAATAATTAATTTAATTTCTTAAAGCATTTATAATTGAATCATCACTTTTTTTCTTAAGGATGAAGAAAATTACCAAGGGACTGAAGTACCACTGATAAATAGATTTAAATAATTAAAAAAAAATATTTCTTTTCAATTCATGTGGTACCCAAATATTAAGTTTTTTAACCAGTCCGAGACATCGTATATGATTATGAGTGGTTGATTTTGGTATACTTAACCTCTCTCCAATCTCACACTCATTCACATGATGATCCGATTCGATCAAAGCCTTGATATCGTCATCAGCAATATATCTGAGGGTTGAGATTGATAGCAAATTGAACTGAAGAAATATTTAAAAATAAATTCAGAAGGCAGATCCACTTACAAGAGAAGTTGTATAGACACTACTAATGTGAGCATTGTAGCAGAGAAGCTTCTGAGAGAGCATGCAAGCTTTGCAAGTGTGATATGACAGATATGTCGAGCAAGTTATCTAGGAACTTGCTTGTAGTAATAGTATGGACAACTGATTACGCCAAGTACCTGGGACTAACTTTGATTGGTAAATGAATTTGAATATCGGCCGCAAAAGCCGGATTCGAGTTCGGGTACCTGGGAATAATTTTGTACAGTACGAAAATGGAACAAGAAGTTCAATAGAGAGGAAAGGCTATACACGCTAGTAGTGCTCTCTAAGGCCTATCACCAGCAAAATCTCATACAGCAAACCATTGGTGCAAATCCAGCGGCTCGCTTAATATTGGGAACACTAGGAACTACACCAACGGCTGCACTCAAAGGTTTCTAAAACTACCACCGATCGGCATTGCAGTGGAAAGTATTTCTGTGAAATCCGCCATGAGATTGTTGACATGAAGCATGTTTTTGGATCACATACCCTCACGTTCTATCGGGGAAAGAAGGTTGCAAGCCGTATTAAAAGAGAATGGATGGCGCGGAAAGGTGCGGATAGTCAGCAGAACTTACCACATCTACACAGCCGGTCTGGTGACTGTGCAACGAAATTTAGAAAAGAGCTTAATAGAGGGTCAATCAGATATGGAATGTCTAGGCAACATACAAGATCGCCAAAAAGTTGACCGGCCTTATCCAGAACTCGTTTTAGACATCATGCGGCTTCGGGGCTCAGGAGTAAGAGGAAGTTTTAAAATAATATAACAAGGTACTTCATGCACAAGACGAAAACTGCCTTTTCCCGAATTAATTTAAATCCCCATTTGGTACTACAAAAGAGTTAGCATAGCAGCGAGCCAGTATAAACCAGTATAACCTAATTGTAGGACAACGGGGAAACTCAGCATCCTTCGCTTAAAGTTGCTCCAAAGAATTACTTGCAATCATTGGTCATTAAACAGAATTTTCATTTAAATACACTATATAAGGGAATATTTAATTAAATATATGTTAAAAGGGAAAAGAAACTCACCAGTTATGGTATTTTTATGTTGCTCATACGCCCTGTCAACATCCACGATCATATTAAATTCACTCCTACATTTTTTTCCTCATAGTTATTAACATTGTACATAAGTATGTATGCGCTATTGTGCAAAATTTCTTCAATTTCTCTACATATTCATACACTTAAAATTTTATGATATTTCCCCCTCACTTAAAGCTGCTACTATTGGATGAGTGCATAAGTTCGTGCCCGATTCCGCTGGATGCCGTACGAATCGTTTGAGAGTGGCGCTCGTGAAAGAAATATATACATATTATATATCGTTGGAAAGGTGACAGTCCGAACTGTAGATCAAGCATAAAATAACTTCATTTTGATTTGAGTTGCTTAGTGAAAAGACGCATGGAAGATGAACAACGAAAAAGATCATATGCGTCATATTATGTTATACGAATTCCGCAAAGGAAAAACAGTGGGCGCTGCAACTAAAGATATTCGCGAAGTTTATTTGGACCGTGCTCCAGCACTCCGCACAGTAAAAAAATGGTTCGCGAAAATTCGTTCTGGAGATTTTAACCTCGAAGATCAACCTCGCAGTGGACGGCCTTCTGAGCTTGATGACGATGTTCTAAGGACTTTAGTTGCGAATAACTCACGTATTTCGACGGAAGAGGTTGCCAGTGAATTGAACATCAACAAATCAACTGCGTTTCGTCGTTTAAAAAAGGTTGCGTACACTTTGAAGCTCGATACATGGGAGCCACATCAGTTGAGTGAAAAGAACAAAGTGGACCGTATGTCAACAGCAATTTCTTTGCTTCGACGGATCAAAAACGAACCTTTTTTGGATCGGCTCGTGACTGGTGATGAAAAATGGGTCCTGTACAACAATGTTCAACGCAAAAGAACATGGAAACAGGCACACGAAGGGGCGGAACCGATGTCGAAAGGTGGATTGCATCCGATGAAGGTACTGCTGTGCATTTGGTGGGATATCCGAGGCGTGATCTATTTTGAGCTCTTGCCAGCTAGAGAAACGATCACTGCCAACAAGTATTGTCAGCAATTGGTCAAATTGAAGAAAGCAATTGATGAAAACGTCCGATTTTGGCCAATCGCAAAGGAGTTCCCTTCCATCATGACAACGCCAGGCCGCATGTTGCAAAACCGACCCTGGCCAAACTGAAGGAGATGAATTGGGAAATCATGCCACATCCCCCATATTCACCCGACATTGCACCTTCTGATTATCATTTGTTTCGATCGCTGCAGAACAATTTGAATGGAAAAAAATTTAAAAATGTGGAAGACGTCAAAAACCACCTTGACACCTTTTTCAACGAGAAACCGCGCGATTTCTATGAATCAGGCATCCGTAAATTGGTTGAACGTTGGGAGTGGATTGCCGAACATGATGGCGAATACATAATTAATTAATAAAAGCGCTTTCTTCAAAAAATTTCAATTTTAGTTTGCACTTGAAATCGGGCACGAACTTATGCACTCATCCAATACAAGTGAACTTTCTTTTATATTCAGCTTTTCAGTTTTCACGTCAATTTTACGTTCAACGCTTAACCTCCCAAACAGAAACAACACAAAAAAGCTTTGAAGTAAATATGACATTTTACTTTATATTTTATAGCCAACTGAAGAGAAAACAAGTTTTACCTTAACGCCCTTGACTTTGCGCAAGCGAAAATAATAAAACACGCTAAGCCCGCCTGCCCGCCCACCACTGGGGTTCTTTTTGTATACAAAAGCCACACGCTTGCTTTCAAGTGTGCACCGGCACGCACGCATGGCTATAAAGATGACAAAAATCTTCAATCAGCTGCCAGGTAGTGAGTTTATCTTTTGAAAATTTACGCCAATGACAAAGCGCGACTACAAAAAGTGGCTGCCGGAGATAAGCTGAGGTGTTGATGAAGCAGTGGAGCGTAGGTGTGCATGACAAAGAAGAGCGGAATATTTTTAAAGAAGCTGAAATTTCTTCTTGACTCTCTAAGCGCTTTCACCTGCCGGTGTCTCACACTTTCGGAGTCCTATCGTTGTTTTGTTGTGAGCTTGAAAAACTCCTGTTAAAGCGTTCATTGCACTGGGAAGCTTACTACATACATATATAGCTAATGCTACAAAGACACTATTCTTACATGAAAAATATTTATTATCATTGGGTGAAATGTTGTATGTGTGTTGTTGCAAGTATTGTACGCAGATATATATACATATATGTAGCTTCTGAAAATACCTTCATATTCCCGGTTATCATCAGTTTTCACCAAAATATAAAATATATAAAAAATGTTTCTTTTATGCTTACGCCTAACACATCATTATAACAAAGCTATTACGCTGTAAAATTATTATTTTCTTACTTAGCTTACAGCAAGTGTTTGGGTTTGAAAACTTTTTTCGTGATTTTTTGTATTTATTTTTTTTATTTTTTTTTATTTTTTTTTTTATTTATTTATTTTTTTTTATCAGAAGAAGCTTGATGCCTTTCTTTCATTTTCACATTTTCGTTACTTTGCTTTGTTCGCCAGTTTTTCAACGTAACGGTGTTAATGCGGTTGTTGACTGTTGTTATTTATATTTTTTACCTCAAAAGCTATGTGGTTTTCATATTTCGACTTGTCCTATCTATTTTTGGCCCTATTCAAATCTATTTTTGAGCCAAAAACACAAAAGTGTGAATATCTGAATATTTCTTTTACCCATATAATTCGCGTTGGTAGAGCTAATGGGGGTTTTTTTTATTATAAATAACTTTAATACATTTTGCTTTCTTAATTTTAATAAAAAAAAGATATCTGTATTTAGTTTTACTAAAAGAAATATCTATAGATAGTTTTTTATGGATTTCCCTTTTTTATTATTAATTTTCGAGAGACTCCGAAGTATTATAATTTGATAGGAGGTGTGCGACTTTGCTGATAATTTGAGCAGTTGCACCTAAATGTAGGCAAGGGTCTACTCTTCATATAAAAGTGTTAATTTTTCAGTAAAAAATCGTTACTTACACTTATATTTAGGGTGAAACTAGTTTTATGTAATCTTTTTAGACAGCAGAATATGAATGTAAATAGCTGTTACCGAAGGCCCTGTATTATATAAAAATCGCTTCATATGCCACTAAGTGTTCTATCAAACAATATTTTTCATTTTAACCGTATTTTTAATACTTTTATTGCTTTATAACCTTCATTTGCTCTTGGGTCTCATGGATGTGTTTAAAATACGGGATCCTGCCTATTTTTTTATTTGTTATTGAAGAACTTAACTCTCTTCCCATATAACCCACTTTAATCTAAATCAAACGTTCCTAATATTATGCGTTAAAGAAGAAATACTCAAGATGCAATATACAACTTAGTAGTTCTCACCACGTTTAACCACAAAAAAAAAATAAAAAAGGAGAGCTTAACACACCAGCGTTCAGGCCATCGGTATGGTATCTTATGGAACTGCAGTAAAAAAAAAATAACCAAAAAAAGAAACTATGTATATTACAGTCAAAATTCTGCCTTTACGCCTAAAATATGTATAAAAAGACAAAGTAAAAATATTCAGATGCTCGTAGCTGTCATAAATAACTCTTTAGCGTAGATAACGTAAGCTGGAAAATGTGAATACAAAAATATCGCATAGCAAAAACGTGTTGCTTCATTAGACTTCCGGTAAACGTGCAAAATGCGGCGACAGGAAGCTAAAAAAAGTAGCAAAAAAAAAATACTTGCTTATTCAAAATGTATTACATTAAATACTTGTGGATAAAATTTCATAAACACTTAAGCGATTTATATAAAAAGAAAACTAATTCATGAAAATAAATTTAAAAAAATGTTTTTTGTATACATAAATCATTCAATTGATTTATTGAAATAAAATTATTAAAAATCCGAATGAGAAATAAATTTTAAACAGACTTAAATGAAATCTATTGGACGTGAGTAAATGAAAAATAAATAGTTTATCACTTATTCAAATTTATTAAAGATTTTTGTGCGACTTATAAATTAATTATTTTAAAATAATCTTTTTCCACATAAAGTATTACAAAAAAAAACTATGTTTAACCTTAAATAAACGGCTCTCTTAGCTTTTGAGTATTTTTCTATATCATCTGTAATGTTGACAACGTTATTTCAGAATAGATAATTAAATATAAGTTAATGTTGCCTACATTTAGGATGCTCTTTTCGAAATTTAGCGAAGACATATACCTAACACCAAAGGCATAAAAGAAAGCCATTTTTATGTAAACTTTTTAAGAGACGAAAGAAAGCATAACGAAACATTACTGATTTCAACTATAAATGAATACTAAATTTTTTTTTCTTAAGTATTTACCAACATTAACCGAAATTCAGGATACTGTACCCACTTCAACAAAATATTGCATTCGCGTAATTTTGACGAAAAATTTCGATAATAAATTGGGAATTGATTGTCCAAGAGCTAAACATCTTGGCAAAAATAGTGTGAAACCACTTGAAAAAGGCCGGATATACAAAGAAGCTCGATATAGCGATACTAAATTGTAAAAAAACCGACCCATTTCTGAAGAGGATGGTGACTGGTGATTAAAAGTGGACCACTAACAGCAACATCAAACTAAAAAGGTCGTGGTTGAAGGGCATTCGGCCGGCATAAACGGTCTCCAAGCCAGAATTGACGGCCAAAAAGGTTTTGTTGGGTGTTTGGTGGGATTGGTAATGAATCATTCACTTTGAGCTAGTACCTTACAGCCAAACCTTTAATTGGAAGAAAACAATCGCCCACTAGAGCACAGCTTTGGTCAACAAGAGGGAGGTTGTGTTTTATCAGGGCAACAACAGACCACATACTTCGATAGTAACTCACCAGTAGCTCCGAGCGCTTTATTGGGTGGTTCTTTTGCATCTACTCCTGTCCATGGCATATGATTTGGTTGGTGAAGAATTGGTCTCAAGAGAAGGCTGTTAAAATTGATTTTACTTTTTGCTATATAATAATAATATAATATATTTGAAAAATGAATAAATATTCTTTTGAGTGATTATAAAAATAGCAGAAATTATTCTTGTAAAACTTTTCATAATCTCAAAAACTAATTTCCAAGAATATGTTTATTAAAACATATTTAAATTACATGGAAAAGCAGCTGTTACTTGTAAAAAATTAATTGAAATGAAAATCAGCTTAACGAACGACTTTACAGCAGCAATGACAAGCTATACCACCCTACAAGCCTCAGAAAAATGAAAGAAAAATTCCAAAAATAATACAAGCAAATACAGCAAGCTTACGAAATTCTCCAGCTGCATTGGAACATTTTTCAAAATACAAATTTTCGCATTTCAACAAATACAAATCCTTTGAGCATTTACACATTTTCGAAAAACATCTAAGTAATTTTAATCATTCTTGAATGCAAATATTGCTATTGTTGTTGGAACAACATACGGACAAACATGTCTGTGTATACAATAGTATACTTGAGTTGCACTCATGCACCGTTGTACGGACTTTATTGCCTACAAGTAGTCACTACAAGCATACCTACAAGAGTACAATTTTCAATAACCAATTGATAGACTCAACTACAAATCGTTTGGAATGCAATAAATATGCAAGCAATAGCAACAACAACAAACAATATTAGTAGTAAAAACAGAAGGTAACAACAATATATGTATACTTATTTGTTTGAGTACATACACGTATGTACGAGTATGTGAAAAAAACTGATTGCTTGCCTGTTATGCTAAATAGACCATGTTTACAAGTCTACAATATAGCCGAAGCAATGCTTCCTGCATGCTTACAGGGTATCTGGGGATTACAATGCATTGACTTGCAACAATTTTCACAAATTAAACATTTTAGTTATGCATTACATTTGCCGATTTAATTTTTTTTTCTCTCAAATTCTCCAGTAGGTATTGAACATTTTTCAAATTCTTTTCTCAGGAAAAGAGAAGCAGGAAGAAAGAACAGGCTTAAATGACTCAAATGCCATAGAGATGAAAGGTTAAGTGCATTAGAGAAGGGAGAAAAGAGAAAGGAATATTAAAAGAGAGGGAAGGAGCTGTCGAGTGTAAGATAGAGGAGGAAGCGTGCGAACTAGAATGAGGCGGATTGAGGCAGAGTGTGAGAGAGGTTGCAAAAATAGAATAGCATGTGTTGATGATATGTCATGTAGGCCGAAAATACAACAAATATAACAAATTGTTAGCTGATTCTTTCTAAATTTGCTAACTGACCTCAGCTCACACATTTACATACACTCATATATACTCACTAATTTAATAAAATCAACACAAAATTGTTGAACATTTCAGTTAATACCTCAATGATGCTGCAATGTTGCTGATGCCTCGATATGTGGTACCTAAAAGTATGCAATGGCAATTCCAATTAAGATTGCCAAAAACACTTTCAGTTGTCTGTGCAATTTTCAAACGGCTTTTCATTATTATAAAATATCTAAAGCTTTAGTTAACTTTAGAGAAATATTTTCAATTCTCGCAAGCAAGGTTTTCTCATAATTGCAAAGGCATATTAACAATTTACAACACTCATTCTTGTCATTTTGATAAATGAATCTAACAGTGTTGATATTTGTTTCAATCGGCTTTGTCTGCACAAAAATGTTAACCGAATATTTCGCTACTGAAAAATATACACAAATGTACTGATGATGGATAATAATTCGAATTTGATGTGGAAGAAGAGAACTTTTCAAAATTAATTCAAATTCCCCCGAAAAAAATTAAGTAACCACAAATGGCATAATATAAAGTATTCAATATAACTTGTGGCATAGAATATATGAGACTGTTTGCACGACATTTTCATTCTTGTATATATAATATTTCTTAAATCAGCTTAAATGTAGGCAACGATTTTCTTCGTTTCGTATAAACTACGTAGGCGAAAACCACAATAAATAGCACCAAAACGTTGCCTACATTTGGGCTTTTTGAATTAATTTATAGCCGAGATACACACCACATTCTAAAAATATAAAAAATTTATATTGGAGTGGTGTATAATATAAAAATGATAGCGAAATTGGAAAATTTAATTTCGTATATGTATTTTGTGTAAAAACAGGTATTCAGAAAGCATTAACGGCTTTGTTATTTACTAAAAGTTCACTTTCATGGAATTCCAGAAAAAAACAATTCTAAAAATAATTCAGAAATAATAAAACTAAATGTCTATCATTGAAAAAGAAAGGAATAAAAGGATTACATCTCGGGCACATAGTTTTGTTGGTATCTTGTAAGAACCAGTTGATTGGTTTGTTGGTTGAAAAGAGAGATTAAGCATCCCAAGCAGCTGCAGGTGAGCCATTGGGTATGTTTGTTGTGCTCTCCGACTTAACGCAACTGTGTACAATATTAACGAACACTATGCTTGATTTCATAAGTTTTTTTGCCATTTCCTGGACTGTAGCTTCAAAAAAAAAAAATGGAAAATATCATGACTCAATCGGCCGATGGCCGACCATTTGCAAAAATAGTGCTCTACTGTTTCGTCCTCTTCTTTTTATGTTCTACATGTAAATGATGTCTGTAGCAAAAAGATCCATGCCTTCTTTGTTGGGACAAGTCAGCTTGGTCTTGTCTTTTCGGGCAAGATTCCATATGAAAGATAATCTGTTCCGTTTGTCCAGACTTCAATGAGCAGGTAGCCAAAGGAGAGCTGGTAATAATATTGAGACGACACCTCCACTAACTCTTCTAACAAGTTTCAATCCATCTCAATCAATATATATAACTCAATACGAAGATATTGTTCCATTTCTCCGTTTTAGGGATACTCGTTTATATAATTCTTGTTAGCAAAAGTTGAGCAGCAATGGTCTAGGCTACTTGGTATGAAATTGTATCTTTCTAGGATAGTTGAGTGCCCACATCGTGGGTTATTTCACTCATCTAGCTTCAACATACAGCTATCCCATACAAAGGTTTGGTCACAGAACACCTTCAATGTAGGCAATGATGTTTCAAGGTAGAAAGAGTACATTCAAATAACGTTGCCTACATTTAGGCTGCTTCCCTTGAAGTTTAGCAAGAGCACATACCTTATGTTTTTAGCATTAATTAAAGAAATTTTCCAAGCGGAGCATATTTCGCATACGAGGGATAGAAAAATATTAATTTTATATATTGTACTTTTATAATTTTCTAGATAAAAAATTTTTGGAGCAAATTACTAGACAAACTTAAGCTTTAAATTACGGCAGTGCTTTTACAAATATATATGAAAAAACGTTGAAAAATTTAATTAAATTAAGAAACAACGAGCGCGTTGATGCTGTATATTTCATATCTGACTTGGCTGTAAGCGAAGGAAAGAACTCGCATGAAAGAAGCACTAAATCGAATAACAACAAAGCGAGCATTGTGTAGATATGTGCACACATTTGCAAGCGGAAAAGAAACAGGAAAGAAAAGCTAAAGTTCACAAGAGCTAATGAAAGTGCAGTAACAAACAAAGATATGCGTGTAAATGAGTGTTAAAATATACGCTAGCAAACCTAACGGCACTTGCATAAAACACACACACATACACATCAACTGACAGGAAATGAATGAGTGTGTGTGTGAATTTTGCTGTTGTCGAGTTCGCTGTGCATATCATGTGCAGCCGCAATATCCGTTTCCGCTACAAACACACACACACACACACACACAAACACCCAATGCACATAAACAAAAATTACACTTGTAAATATAAAAGCCAACAAAAAGCACAAATGCATAGAAAGTTTAAGAAAATGCCAAGACCAAGGCGAGCGCAGCCGACCGACAGCAGAGCGCAACGGCAGCTGAAGAAGAGAGCAACAGTCGCCGCCGGAAGCCAACAGATGCGATAGACAAATGTGCAGACAGTGAAAACTTCCATTGAAAACAACAGCAACACCAGCAGTAGCTGTAATAGTAATAACAGTGAAAACAACAACAACAAAAAACCAAGCAACTAGTCCTTTGACAATTTCACACACGTTGCACGCTCGTTTGGTTGGTTGATATGCTCCCCCCCCCCCTCTCTCCCTCTCTCTCTCTCTCCCGACGCTGTCAAAACTAATTATCAATTTTCTTAATTAAATCGCAATTACAACGCCGCATAGTGGAACCGAAAAACAATAAGGACAAACAAATGCCAAATAACGAAAAGCAAAAACAAGCAACAACAAATTGTGTTGAAAGAAAATACAATATAATAGTTTGTGTGCGCGTGAGGGAAGGAGAAGCAACGCGAAATGTTAGTACTTTTGATTACTCATACGCACCGGTGTGTCTGCTCGTGTGTGGCGTTAAAGCAACAGGAAAGCAACTCCCTGTGCAGCGTGAGTTACGCATACAAAGCGTTAACAAAATCATCAACAATTACAGCAACAAAAACAGCAACAATAACACAACATAGCATGCTGATATGTTTAAGTATTCCCTCAGCTGGCAACACACTCGTCGTCTTCCTCTGCATTTGTCTAATTTTCTACTTTCAGGCGCCGCCCTACACATGTCGTTCGACTGCCAAGGCGTTGCAAGGTTTCTGTTCTTTTTTTTTTGTTTTTTTTAGTTTTTCTACGCTGCTTTTTCTTCTATTGTCTTGTCTTGTCTTTACGTCGTTAGTGTTGCTTTGTACGCTCGGTTGGCTTGGAACACGAAAATTAGCCGCAAACATGCAGCAAGTACGTACACAAGAGCGCTCACTCGGTTCTTACTTAATTAATAAGCGCGCGGTAGGTACTGTTGAGTGTCGAGCGCGGTTGGCTGGCTGGTGTTGGTTCATGATATTGATATCGTTGTGGGTAGCTGCAAGACACACCAAGATGCCTTAATAATTACAAGCGACGATAAAGTTTTTCAAGAAAATTTTCTTTATAGTTGACTTAATTGAAGGAATTCTCCGGAAATGTATAGAGAAAATTATCAAAGTAACTTCAAAATGAGAAGGGGAGTATTGACGAGAGTGTTAAGGTGAACAAGAACTTAAATAGATATCTAAGTAATTGGTAATTGTCATTATTTCAAGAATTTTTCATAATATTTATAGAAGTAAAACAAGCTGAAAAACCAAATTAAAGTATTCTTTTTCATGGTTTAAAAAAAATTCCTCTTTATCGGGCTGTTTTTCCACTGATTTTTAGGTCGGTATTTTCTGCCAATAAAGTCTTTCCTCAAAACACAACAAAAAATCAACTAAATACTACTATATTTCCAAAATATTTGGTTCATCTGCACGAAACGGCGAAATAATCTTCGGCAGAATTAATTAAAAAAGT
The DNA here is from genome assembly GCA_037013455.1 of Ceratitis rosa. NCBI lineage: Eukaryota > Metazoa > Arthropoda > Insecta > Diptera > Tephritidae > Ceratitis > Ceratitis rosa. The sequence goes on along the minus strand of JAWMAG010000013.1, from coordinate 24,111,228 downwards.
ATTTCCATTTTGTAATTAAATTTTAAGAATGTTACGACTTCTCTTCCGTGTGATTAAAATTCTCTTTTTTTAGTTGCTCTCGCATGATTTCTCTACCATGATTACTTTCCTACTCACACACACATATGTTCTCTGCTGCTCAAACTCCGCTCAATGTCTCTTTGCCTTTCTCCTTCAAGTGAGAATGTCGACAACTCTCATTCAGTGCCTCTCTCATTAAACAATTTAAATATTTGTCTCTTTGTTATGAAAAGCTATAACAACTTCTGATTTTACTCTTCTGATGTTGATCTTTAATATTATTTTTGATCTTTGATCTTTGATCTTTGATCTTTGATCTTTGATCTTTGATCTTTGATCTTTGAACTTTGATCTTTGATCTTTGATCTTTGATCTTTGATCTTTGATCTTTGATCTTTGATCTTTGATCTTTGATCTTTGATCTTTGATCTTTGATCTTTGATCTTTGATCTTTGATCTTTGATCTTTGATCTTTGATCTTTGATCTTTGATCTTTGATCTTTGATCTTTGATCTTTGATCTTTGATCTTTGATCTTTGATCTTTGATCTTTGATCTTTGATCTTTGATCTTTGATCATTGATCTTTGATCTTTGATCTTTGATCATTGATCTTTGATCTTTGATCTTTGATCATTGATCTTTGATCTTTGATCTTTGACCTTTGATCTTTGATCTTTGATCTTTGATCTTTGATCTTTGATCTTTGATCTTTGATCTTTGAATTTTGATCTTTGATCTTTGATCGTCAATATTTTCAAAAAAAAAAATAGAAGCTTCGTATGCGTCAGAGGAAATAAGCATTGAAGGTAAATAATTTATTCTTTAAAAAATTTAGAAAAATTAAAATTAGAAAAATAGAAATATTAAAATTCTCTTGATTATAAAAATACTAGTATGAGATACCTATAATCATTGCTCTTCTCTATCTCTGCTCTTTTGTGCGTATTCATTCCAATTGGCGAGATCGTACTTCCAATTTCATGTTTTAATTTCTCGTTATTTCTTTAGTTCTCTCTTTAGATGATCTAATATTTCATTTAATAGTGATTGGGACTTTTAAGACTTCTGAGCACGACATAGATCTTACGTTTGATAAATTTTTATGACTCCAAAGAGCATTCGGAGGTATCAAAATTGGGAGCCAAAGCGATTGAGGTGCATGAAAAATTTTTACTTCATTTTCTTAGCAGTTCCCCCTGACCAAAATTCATTCATTCAGCCCTAAAGAAGTTTCTTTCCCCTCACTTTAAACTCTAATCGAGTACTTTTTTCTCTGTGTATATTTGTTTAAAATTTTTCACAGAATCTTTGTATGTCATACCAGTTCCACGCACTTATGTTTATTCATATGAGAATATTTACTTCCAAAGAAATACTCATTGCGCTACCATATAAGGAGTCTATTATCCTTTATCCTCTTTACTAAGTAAACTTCAACTGTAAAGTACAAACAAACACAAAAATCTTTATACCGATGAGTATGGTATATGTGTTTGTATGTATCGGTAGCTCTCTGTCTGTTCGGCTGCTAATGAAAATGCATTTTGTAACTTCAGGGAATTGCGTGTAGAGTAAAGGCGTACAAATAATATAACCGAAAAATAACCATCTTACTGTGGATAAGCATATACGAGCATATGTATGTTTGAGTATGAATGAGTAGCTGGCTTGTGCGTTTACGGTAAAGCACGACAACATATGTTGATTATTTATACATACTAATACATATATGTATGTTTGTTTTTAAATAAAACATGTAACTTCCATTTGTGCACACAATGAGTTTGATTAAATAGGCATAGAATATTCGAGTCGAAAACGAGAAAATATCTACTCATACTTACATATAATAAATGCAAATTCATGAGGCATTGACAAACAATTAGATGAATGTAGTCTGTCTCTATAATATCTATAACCAGCCATCGAAGCTTGTTATTGTTGTAAAATTTGTAAAGGCATAAGATCATATTTTTGAATAATTTTTCAGCCCAATGTTTGAAAGCAGAAATTAATTTGTTTATTATTACTCAAGCTGAGCTGAAAAGTGACAGGTGCGTGCTCTCATTTAGCAACGCGAGAGAGCAGTAAACGAATATTTGAAGTGCTAGGTGAGCAGTAAATTAAGGGGTTAGGGGTAGTCAGAGGCACGAAAAAATGAGAATTTTCAGTATTTTTTTTTTGCTATTAAATAATTTTATTTTACAAAAGTAGTGATATGGTATTATTAAACAATGTTTTGAGTTGAAGTCACGAAAATTTCGAAAAAAAAAAAAAAATTTTTCCGAAGTTACAGCTGTCTGTGTTAACCCAGTTCCAAAAAAAGGTCCTTGCGGTGACAATCATAAGTCCTTGGAGATTCATCTGAAATCAATCGGATAATCCTTCGATCAGGCCCGAGTTTATTATGTATTCTACAAGCTGCATAAATTTCATTAAAATCAACTAAGCGGTTTTCGAGTTACAGTTGTCACCAGTTCAAAAAACATAGTTTTGAGAAAAACGCGTTTAAAGTTTCACACTAGCGCTTTGAAAGGCCCGAGCTCTCTTTGTTATTTGTCGAATAACTTAAAAACGAATTATCGGATTAACTTGAAATTTTCAGAGATTATTTTTAAGATATTATACTTAACGAAAATGTGAAAAAAAAATTTTTTTTTTTGAAAATCCTGACTACCCCTAACCCCTTAATCTGAGAAGAGGTAAGCAAGAGGAAAGTAGTTACACAGTTTGTCGTCTGTTTCTTTCTCCCTCCCCCTGAGTAGAAAAATCAAATGCTTGAGCGTTTTCTCAAAGCAACTCGATTTATTTTTAAATAAATAAATTTGTAACTTTATTTCCATTAACGCTAAAATATTTAAAAGCCGCCTATTCAAAGCAAAAAAGTATAAAAAATAAAATTAAAAAAAGTAACAAAAATCAATTTACCCACATTGCACTCCCTCCATCCACTTCATTTGCCACAATTCGCATCCTGTCCAGTCAACTTCAAACCACTGTATATTTTTATTTATTTTATACATTATCCATTTGCCTCGCACATGTACGCCTCTCTATATATTCTCTATAATAATGAATATTTGCCACAAAGTTCGGTCATTTGTTTACATTTCAATATCCGGTTTCATTTGTTCACCAACACCACACAATTAATAATAGCCATGTGATAATTGTTTATATACCATATATATGCACACATACATGTATAAACATTCAAGTATGAACAAAATTATTAACATATGAATGCAGTTATTTGCATCAACTCGAACGTTTTGTATAGAAATATATGGGTACACATATACTCGTACATAGTACGTACCTCGTTGCTCATCATAGCATATCCTGTGTATTTGTGTTGAAATGACAGGATTAAAAACTCTGTTGGTGGTCAATATCATAATTTGTTTTCTATTGAAAGTGGTTGGCGTTATGTGTGTGCGGTGAATAAACGTGGACATAGCTACAGCGAAAGACATTAAAATGTACATTCATATATTTTATTTAAATACATATTCGTATCTCTCTATTGCATGAAAAGAAGAATTTTCAATTTATTTATTACATAAAAGCTATAGAATTTGTTGAGCATTTAAATTGCTTGATTTATTTGTTTGTATTTTTTAAAAGCTAGTTCCAAAAAAGAGTTGTCGAGTGAGTCAAGAAAATAAAAAGAAATACAATTTCTTGGACAATTTCTTTACAAATTTTTTGACAAATTAGTTTAATTAATTTCTTTACTATATTATTATATTTTTGACAATATCTCAACCCATAAACTAAAAGTTTTTTTCTTATTTGCTGCCTTTCTTAATATAAAAAATGTATACCGGAAGCTCAATCGCTAAACTTTTTATCCAAAATGTTACGTAAAAAAAGACAGAAGAAAATATATTTTATTGCAAATATCTAAAATCGAAATCTAATTATGTAAAGAATGTATATTTAAGCGCAGCTGGTACTCCTAACGCTTAAAAAATACTTGTTTAATGATTTCTAATTTTTTTAAATTAAAATATTTTAATTTTACATATACAAATAATTGCCACATTGTAAGGCTGGAACGATTATGGGCAAAACCTCTCATTTATCTGACTAATAAATGTTATTTGATTCTTCTATTTTTTATTAATTTCCTTTTTATATTGTTTATTTATTTTTATATATTAAATTTTATTTTATGTTATTTTATTTTTTATTTATCTTTTTTTAATTTTACTTTTTTAATTTTTTTTATTTTATTTTATTTTATTTTATTTTATTTTATTTTATTTTATTTTATTTTATTTTATTTTATTTTATTTTATTTTATTTTATTTTATTTTATTTTATTTTATTTTATTTTATTTTATTTTATTTTATTTTATTTTATTTTATTTTATTTTATTTTATTTTATTTTATTTTATTTTATTTTATTTTATTTTATTTTATTTTATTTTATTTTATTTTATTTTATTTTATTTTATTTTATTTTATTTTATTTTATTTTATTTTATTTTACTTTATTTTTTTTTATTTTTTTTTTATTTTATTTTATTTTATTTTAATTTATTTTATTTTATTTTATTTTATTTTATTTTATTTTATTTTATTTTATTTTTTAATTAAATTTTTTTTATATATTTTGTTGCGCTGCTGACAACCCTATACTAAAATAAACTTTTCTTTTGTTGACATTCATACAAACGCTGCACTTTTTTCCATATGTATACATATAGGTATGTTTGTACAGAGATATCTAAGAGTTCAAGCATCATTACCTCACCCGCCAGAGCACAGAGTTATTCTTTACTGCCAAGAGCTTTTGTTCTTCAATAGTCAACTAACGAAGCATTCACTCGCCAGCATCAAAGGGTGGCGTTAGAAAAGGTCAACGAAATAGTGGCGGCAGAAACAACAAAAGCAGCAGCTTCTGAAACAAATGGTCCATGCAAGCGGTCAAAAAAGAAAACAACAAAAGCAGACAAGAAAAGCTAAAACAAACACTCAAAATCTCTTTGTATGTAAATACTTATGCTCATCTACACGTTGTGACCATACATAAGGACTCAGGCGACCACTATGGAGTTGCGCCTGAAAAGACCGACAGGAGTACAAGCAGAGATTTGTTTGTGGTACATCGACGGCGATCTGCCAAATGACTAAAAAGGCGCAACAAAAACACTAAACAACGGCTATTGTCTCTCTACTACTTCTAGTCACTTACTAAACAAACTACTTTATGTATATATATAAATATGTGTGTATTTGTAAGTTTCTGTGTGTTCTCTGCCTTTGCCAGTGTCACGGTGGCACCTCTGTTCTGCTCAGTTACTACTGGCGACAGCGCCAACTTGGGAAAAATTTACGTTAATAGCATAATGTGTGGAAATCCTGTCACCGACAGCTTTGCAAAACACTACTTACCAGCAGGAGTGCCTACGTACATCTGTTTCTAGGAGTGTGGCATTGTGTAAAAGGAGATATAATGGCTTGCTCGATGGTGCCTAAAATTGTATTTTCTTGCATCTACCGGCTATTTATATCCCACAAGTTTATAGGAGGGAAATATTAACAAACATTTTCTTTGAATAATGGTCTGACACTGTGCTTTTCTCTCTTTAAAGGAACAAGGGATTTCGCATAGGAGTACATAAAACGACTGATTTGTTTTGCATTTAAGCTTAAAATGTGAGGCGAGTGAGCTTTTTACTTTCATAAGACAATAAGAGTCTGGTTGTAGATGAGATTTTGCTGATAAAGATCGCAAGTGCCAGGATATAAGAGAGTTAAGGAGACATTATTCGCTCTGACTTTTATTCGTTGCCAGTAGAGTATTAACAGATGCATTTTTTAGAATAATTCTCGCTAAACAGACCAATACTGGGTTTACAAGATTTTCTTCCGAAAATCGTTTTGTTTCAGCTTTTACCTGCTAATGGAAATGATTGGAAAGAACAGGAAATCTACTGACTAAACTTCAGACAATGAGATCTTAATTTTCTGTTAATTAAAGAGAGAGAGGCACTTATCATTTTAAACCTACAGCTCTTCTTTCCTTCTAAGGTATTACCTATATGGGGCAGCGGCTGGAAATCAACAGCAAGCCATTCAAAAAGAGTACAGAAGTGTTTCACATTTTAGTCATTCTACGTAGACCCACTCGCAATCTGCCCATATTTACATATTTTGTTCTCTCACTTCTTTTTCATAAAATGCGCCACTCACTCTCTTCATTTCTTCGTGATATCACTTACTCATGGAGTGCGTTGCTCATGAATGGGTAGAGATTTTACGAAGTTTCCTTTTCTTCAAAATAAATATTTTATTATTCACCGTCTCATCTTTTTCTGAGGAAACCAAAACGTTTCTGTAACCGCATCTAAAAGAGTTTGGGTAAAACCTTAATTCAACATATTACCATTGGTGGGCAGCTGCTCTCATATAGCGGTAGTGAGTGTGGTACAACGGAGGCTTCTTTTTCTTCAAATCTCATGTTAAGATTCTCCACCTTTTTGTCTTTTTTGTGAGGAAATCAGAAAGTTTATTTGATCGCCGCAGAAAGGGGAGAAGAGAGCATACTTCATGTAGTCCACAGCTGTTCTCATAGAGCAGCAGAGAGAGCAGTACAACGGGCAACCACATACGGTGTACCACAGGTTCTGAGTTTTCAACAGAAAAAACTTGTTTGGGTTGTTGTCTTTTATTTTTCAAAACGCGTCTGTATTAGTCAAAGCAATCCAGCTCATTCACAACAATCTCAGGCTTCATTATGACACAAGTCATGCCTAGACATGTGAGCATAATCTGAAAGCATTTATCAGCAGAGATAAGGCAGATCTAACATCGTTTTTGGTTTTTGACAATAGCTGGAGAACGACTTAGAGACTTCTTACTCGTACGAAAGTCATGCTCCAGAGCAAAAAACCCTACGGAAAAGTTTAACCAAATAACTTAAAGACTGCACTAGAGCTATAGATATTCCTTAGAACCATACGAAATCAGAAACAGGAAAGCAATAAGAAATGATAAAAACTTAGCCATAGATTAGAGATTAGAAAGATTTTTCCCATTTACTGGTGAAGACACTACTTACGCGATTATAGCCTAGTTGATAATAGCGCACCAGTCGTTTTTTCCTTTGGAACACCAAGTGAAAGCAAGTCACTCTCCATGGCATCTTTGCAACGGAGTGTAGGATTCCATTTTTATCTGCTTCCACCGTCGATTGATGCCTTGAATCCTTCAATGAATCCAAGCTCGACTATATTCATTCATCCGGGCAACCTGAACTGGTTAGCGTAGCCGCTGTCTCCCAATTCATTCATAAGTCAATAGCAAAGCTATTCTCTCGAAAACTCTTAGCGTCGACTCATTGGATGTTGTCATCGGTTACGCCTGCGGACCATACTGGTATTTCAGAACGGAATGTAGGAGCGACTTGGTGAGATTGGTCACTATTCGTCGAGAAAGAGAACTATACTTTTCGATTACTCACTCCACCCAAAGTTTTATAAAATTCTGACTTGCTGAATACCACCATATATGTTTTGGCTGTCATTTCAGTGCGATTGACCCTTTTGTTTCCTAAGGAGTATAAGCTACATTTGAACTCCAGCTCAGAAGCGATATCATATGTGTGTCTGTCCACCTTTCTTTTGTTTTCTAACCGGAAACGGAAGTGCCTTTCCTAGCACTTTTACACCAGAATGCTTGAAACAAATGTACGAATCTCCACATGCACACATAAATGAATACCCAAAACGAAAATCTTGCAAACGAAGAACCTTCAGCATGCAAATGGTGAAGAAAAAATTTGGTTTACGACTAAACCCAGACAAATAATAGGCTACAACTACCAACAGCAGTAAAGGCTAATGAAATGAATAAGCCAACCGAGCATAGTTATGTGTAACGATTGGTCAGTTTATGCGTAAGTGTAATATATGAAGCACGCACACACACATACAGCGGCGTAGAAGCTCAGAAACCTGAAACTAACTATACATATATTGAAAATAAAGACTTTGGCTACTCTGCACTTACAAGTGTGCACTTAAAACGCATTTATTCACACACATTTATAGAGATATATACAGAAATAAGTGCAAGCGTGTGTAGCTCAGAGAACGGGAGATAGATTTAGAGCGATAGAGGTGGAGGGAAGAATGAAAGAAAGTGTTATGTGGCCGTATATTTCATGACGACACGTTTACCCCATAGTTTATAGGTCTAGTGACCATATTTTATTATGTCGAGTAGTTTCCTGCCGGTTTATATTTGCCCCTGAGAGCTCGTCCTGTGTGGCACTACTACGTACTATCTTTCCATATTTGTCGCTTGGCTTTTACTGTGATACTTCTATGTATATACAGTGTTTTTGTTTTGCCTATATTTTGTTTGTCTTACTTGAGCATGTGTAGCATTTAATTTTTGTTGTCTGGCAGCCGGTAGGTGTTAGGCCCATTTAGTGCGGAATAAGGATATGGCACTGCTTTGTTTTTACTTCTCTTCAGTTTTTTTCCACCCATCTTCTCTTTTCGCCAGCACAAAATTTCTATTATTTTTTCACTCCTCCTCCAGCGAGTTTGTCGACTTTTTGTACTCATTTTTGGTATCGTAAATCAGTATAACAAATTACATTGTCCTTGCACATTTAAGCCAAGAGTATTTATGTTTCGGCGCACGGCTGTGTATTGCTATGCTCTTGTGTAGCTTGTATTGGTTTGTATAAAATTTTATAAATATATACATATGTATATCCTTGGTTTTTTCTTTTTTCACATCCCAGCGCTTTTGTCCTTTCATCAACAGCTCTTACAGTCTCTTATGCGTCGTTCTTCCTTTCTATTGATCATTATTTGTTTTGTTTGTATTTTTCGTTTGCTATTATTTTGCTTCTGCCTTGTTATTTAGCTATGGTTTCCGGATTTTTATTTGTTAAAAATATTTAATTTTTTTAATTTTTTTATTTTTATCTTTTTTTTATTTTTTTTTCACTCACATTTAATCTCTTTTTTGCTTCAACTTTTTCATATGTTCATTCAAATAAGTTTTATTTTCTGCATTTTTTCTGCCCACCTTTTTTCAACTCAGCTCAGTTATTGCAGTTTTTTCTCGCCCCAAAGCTTTGAATACGAGTATACCGAGGAGCATGTTTAATTAATGTGTGAGCCGCGAATCCCTTAGAAATTTATATTAACAGACAAACAATTTTTTTGTTGTTCTTTATATATAAAAGCTTAAGCTTTGTCCCACTTATGTCAGCATTTGTTTTCCAAGCGATTAAATTTATTTTTATATACTAAATGCTTCGCTTGTTGGGGAGGCTTATTCAACGGCTGTTTGCAGAGAATTAACATTGAATCTCCGACTGTTTGCAAACTATATTTGTATATTATATGTGAGGAAGCGTTAATATAATATTAGCATGTTCACCGTACTTCTATTGAGGGAGCAGAAACGTACCCGAAACTACTCCCATTAATATGCTCACCCTCTCTTTATACTGCGCCGTATACAGAGAACACAATTTAGAGTAACCCCTTAGATAGTTAAAATTCTCTCCTCAAGATATAATGGGAAACATTTGAAAGCAAAACCAGTAATTTAAAAAAACTGAAAAAACTCCACTTAACATATGATGTCGCATGGCTTTTAATTTTTTTCCCTCGCTTGAAATGTTGAAGTTCAATGGAACACACAGAGATCATATGGAATAAATAACAATAATACGTACAAAGGTCTTTAGAAATATAACTGAAACAACCATTTGAGAATTGCAGAAAACAAAGCAATGAACGCCTAAAATTATGCAACGATTTTATATTTACCTTCATTGCTATTCAGGACACCAAAAATTTTATGTAGATTTTTTTTCTGTTTTGGCAGTTGTAAATAACACTAACAGGTGGTTAAAAAACCCCCTCATCTAAAGAACAGCACTGGAACCAGTTTTGCTGAGCAAAATAAGGAAGGTACAACCTTTCCCAATAGTGTACAACTGCTGCCGTACACCGATGGCATTAATATCATTGCTCTCCACACTGGTTTAATATACCGTCCTGCCTGCTGTTCCCGAGAATTTGGCCGAAAACTTATTCTAGCGATGTCCTAGCTGCCTGCAGTCCCTATTATGAGCATATTTAAGAAATCTTCCACAAAATGGCAGCAGACCGTGCTCTGGCGAAGAATTATTCAAAGACAAAAAATAGAAAAAATATTAATTTTTTTTTTATTTTTACGTTAATTTATTTATTTTATTTATTTAAATTTAGTTTAAAAATCAATAAAGTAAAAATAAAACTGGCATTTTTGATTTCAGAAAAAAAGAATTTTAATAAACATTTTTCATATTTAATATATTTTTTCGTATTTAATATACTCAATATATTTTTTTTGGTATGTCTCGAGTAATTATTACCACAAAAACAAATTGTTTAAGTATTTATTGTACATTAAAAAGTGTCAAAATTTGTATAAAAGAATACATTATCATTCCCAAAATACCGTATTCACTCCCAGGCCGCCTAAATGTATGCTACGCATAAAGCACACGCCAACACTAGAGACACTCGGACGCACTCACCACTATGAAGGTAACTTGAGCAACAAAATATTTTAAGGATATTTCAGTATTTTTTTTTCAAAATTTGACACAAATTCTCATGTAGATATTTGTATATGAAAAATTGCAAAATAAATGCGAATAACTATTTGAGGAGGAATTATCAGTAAAAAAAAGGAAAAAAAACTGTGACAAAGTATAAATTAGATTTCCATGTAACGCCAAAAGAACTCAGAAACTCGAGTAACTAAATAAAATAATGTCAAAACTAAGTACCAAAAGCTCAGGCAAGGAGAGTACGAGCGGCAGTAGAAGAGTGGTGGTAGTAGAGGGAGTAGTTTCAAGTAAATTGGGCTGTTATAAACAAATAACTTTTATAGTAAATGCCAGCTGTAGAGGGAGGCAACTGTGAGTTAGTTGTTAAAAAATTTAAACGCAAATACTTTTGCTGCACACATGTATGTATGTGTTTCTCTCACTAGATAGTTGCAAATTCAAATTTAAAGTTCGACTTTGTTGAACTTTTCCAGAGTGACAGTGCGTACAGATGTGCTTTGTGTTGGGGGTGTACCAAAAATGTTTGGAAATGTTGAAGGCAAGTCGTATGCAATGCAACGCATGCAACAGTGCGCCTAAAATCCTTGTATGCACTTCTGAACACTTTTTTTTACAGACACACTTATACATACTCACTAGCAAAAAGCTTGCATGTCAATTTTAAAAGCATCTGTTTGGGTATTTCCAAAGGGTATTCGCCACAACTACTTGTACACTGCGCTTCGATAAACATGCAAGCGGTAAGCGTGTAGTACGCGTGTGTAGCTGAACTAAATAGTAAGTGTATAGAAAGTTTTTCAAAACTATTTTGACAATTTGCTTGTGAGTTGCTAATGCAGGCCCGTAGCAGGGAAGAGCTTTTCAAGCTTGCTGGTGTGGAGGGTATATTGGAATGGCGATTTTGAGGAGTGTGAGCGGTAATTTTTGAAAGCTTAATTAGTGCAGCGTTTAATGATGAAAATTAATAGTCAAAAAATTTTTTAATTGATCGAAAGTACAGTGGGGCTTCGACACATTGAATTTTGGTAAAATTTTAGAATTAAAAAAAAGGTTTTTTTATTTAATAAAATTTTTCCAATATTCAATGTACATGAAAAAATCGTGGTATACTGAATTTTAATAAAAATAAAGTAAATTAAAAAAAATACAAATTTGTTTTTTATTACTTCTATTTAACCACGATAATTACGATTTTTTCAAACTTATCCCACCGAAAATCATACTGAATATTTGAAATATTTGGTGATTTTATTATGAAAAAAATTTCATTTAAAATTTTTTTAAAAAGATTTATTTTTATGTTATAAAAATTTAATAAACACGATTTTTTTATTTCTTTTTTAATTTATTTCGGTTTTAAAAAAGTTCATTATACCCAAAGTTTTCTAAAATAATTTTTGATTTCTTTATGGCTTACAGTACCATACTTCAGTATGCCCCGAAAATATTAAAAAAAAAATTATCTTAACAGAAAAGGCTTTGAAAATTTATAATTTATTTCTATCTTACCACAATACAGTTTAATCGAGCCTTATGGATTTTTTCAATTCACTTCTGTCCAATATAATGCAGTATAATCCGAATATTTTTGTTTACTTTTTATTTATTTATTTCTGTCTTACCAAAATTTGCTATACTCCGAACTTTTTGAATTTTTTTTATTATATCTGTCTTACTAGAATTCTATGCCCCCGAATTTGTTTAATGTTCTTTAATTCTTTTTTATGTATTTTTTTGTCTCACCATAAAGTAATATAACCCGAATATTTCTGATTATGTTTTTAAATTTATTTCTGTCATACCAAAATTCACTATCTTCCGAACTTTTTGGATTTTTTCATAATTATTTATGTCAGACCAAAAAAACCCTGATTTTTTTTATTTTTTTCTGTTTTAATAAAATTCAGTATACCAAAAATGTTTAAAAATTTTTATTTAATTTTTCTCTGCCTTACCAAAATTCAGTATAACCGTACCCTCTCGGATTTTTTAGATTTATTTCTGTCTTACCATAATTTAGTAGAACCCGAATATTTTTTAATTTTTTTTTTTATCACACCAAAATTATTATATTATATCATTTTGTTTATATTTATTTATGACTTACCAAAATTCTATAAACCCACATTTTTTAAATTTTATCAAAATTCATTAAAAAATATTATGACTGTGATTTCTAAATTTTATCTACCTCACCAAAATTAAATAACCTCGAAAATTATTCAATAATCGAAACACATTTTTTTTTCATATCATTTAATTGAATAACTTCATTATTTTGTAGCAATAACAAAGTAATTATTTTAATGAGCGTTCAAAAAAATGTCTTACCATCGAAAACAAAATTTTTGTTGCAAACAAAAATAATTCTCAGCAAAGCTACGCATTTCAAATGCCACCTCCATACTTTCAACAGACAATACCTAAACTAGTGTATATTAGATGAGTACATTTCTACTCCACAAAGCTACCACTTAACACTTCACACTCTCTGTCATCGTAAAACAAATGGTATTTTATTTGATTGCCCTAGAGATATGTGACACTAATCATCAGTGAGCAAGAAAGTGAGAGGGCGAGAGGTACCTTTTATTCAAATGTGTAGGTGCACCAACCGAATAAACAACACATATGCAAATATATTTATGCATAAAAAATAATAAAATTATGTACAAAAAATATATTTATACACACCCACAGACACACAAGCATAAACATATTTCTTCTGACTTTTTGTCTGAAATTTATTATACGCACTTTGCATGGCAATCAACTTCATATACGCACACTTAAGCAATATTTTAGTATAATCTGTCGTTGAGTATGAGTTTGTGGACTCAAGGGACTCAATTTCACATGAAAAGCACTAACAGTAAACTTGTAAAAATCTACGAAATAACAGTATTTTGCATATTATGACAATTTTATTGGGATTTTTTTTTTTTTTTTTGCTTTTTTTGGAGAAAAGTGAATTTTGTGGTTGGGGGGACCATAAAAAATAGCTGAAAATTTGCATTGCTCGCAAAATGAAATTCGAATATAATTTTGGCATGCAAGATGTCAAATATTTGTAGGTCAAGAAGGTGCTAATATTTTGGGGATAAATATGTGACAAGATTAAGTGGTAGGGAAAGTACTCAAATTTATTTACTTTCAAGCTTCTCCAGTAAGCTTCAAAGCATAGTTTTAGGCTGAAGCTCAGTATTTTATTCATTTGTGTAATTGCCACCGCACTTCTCATGTGGTTAATAGAACATTTAGTTTAACAAGCCGCCTATGTTTATCAAAAAAAAAAAATTATCTGGAACAATTTGTGTTATCAGTTTGGATTACTTCTTTTTAAAAATAATACAAAAAAATTGTAAAAAATTTAGATTCAATCTTCCTTTGCAATTTTTTGTATAATAAGAGACTGGTAGGTGGATTTTGTCAAAGGCCGAGGTCAGCTCAGCCAATCCAGAGTCAAGCGAAGATCCCACTAACCCTCGCCAAATGAAACACAGTAATTAAGTATGCTTAATTTAAATACACACACACACACAGCCGTATTGCCGACAACCTTAGCTCGAAAGAGAGAGAAAATGGGGGTATCGTAGGCAGTGGTCGTACTGTTGACTGTACGTAATGGTAAGCGTGCTCTAGCGGCACATTGAGTGGCTCTAGACGAAGTCATAGTAACGGGCGGGTGACGATGAGTATGTCAGTAGTACGGGAATCGGCTCTCAGTAGTGCTGCTATAGCTAGTGATGGCGGCGCTGATCTGCACTCTGCTGACGACGACGGCGCGTAGCTCTCAATACCCCTCACGGCTCTTCCAAGGAGTTTTTTGTAGATAAAAATGTCGAAATGGTAGGCCAAGAAGAAGTGCATGACTAAAAAAGGTGCAGTTTTTAACCTATAGCTCTAGGCCAGTTTTTCGATGAGACCTTTTGGGATTTGGTTATATTTTTTGTCTTCCATCTACTAGCTGGCATTTTCTTCTCTTATCATGTTTCCTCGCACTGCTCTTTTCAAATGATTTTCAACACAAACCTTATAGTGAATCAGCAAAACGTAACTACTTAGCATGTCACCTCTTTCCTATCAGCCTCTTGTCTCAGACTCGTCGACCTCTCTGCTGTCTAATAACCTATTTAGCGTAAAAATCTTTGAAAAGCGGGGCGCGGCTTTGATAATGTCCAACCCACTCAGCTTACTGGCACTCTCTCACTAGACCAGGAGAAACAAGTGGTATGTATATCTGGCCACGTTTAACAAACAAATTTGATTAAGCAGAATTTTGATTGACAGAGCGGTTGCTATGAAGCAGGGAAACACCCTATACATCCACTCTATCAAACACCAGCAATCTAAATTCAAGGCTAAATTTTGTAGCTTGCGACAGAAGGGAGGTTTGACTCTCAATCTTTTCCAACCAGACTGAAGATCACCGCAGTTCCATTCGGAACTAGCATACGGACAGTGGATATGTCTATCACACTGATAACCGTCAGGCTTTGCGGCCTACGGATATTAGTAATCCCCAACTGGTCCTAAGTTCAACTATACATCCTCTCGGAGTTATCGTGTGACCCTTTCCATCACATTAGTCCGCCAGTAATTACTATCGTCCTTACATTCCCATTAACAGTAAACGATCGCCATTTGATTTAACCAATCAGTAAGCCTTTATCATCAACAACCCTCCTCTATACTAGTAGCTCTCTCTCTCTTTCCCACACTTTTCTCTATCTCGTTGCCTCCCACCAACTCTCTTTCTAGCGATTACTACTCACTCCAATTGTCCCAAAAGTTTCTCTCTACTCTAAATACATATCCAGCTTCAGTATGGCAGAAAAATTGATCCCAAAGAGAAGCGAAGAGATCTCCTCTCTGCTGACTGCCTAGTCACATACGTTCATAATGTTGTATATAAAAATTTTCTTAAACCACTAAAGGACATAATTTCACACAAAAAAAAAGAGTACTAACAAAATTGCGGCGAAAAAATATTTGTGGAAATGTATTTCCTTGTCCTTTTTGCTACTTTATACCCTCCTTAAGTATGCAATTTGGCAGCATTAATGCAAATCACGGCAAACACATGCAATTAGGTTTTATTAAAATAACTACATTTTCACACAAGCAGTCAGTGGGGCCAGAGCAAGGGAGCATAAGAGAGAGAGAGAGAGAGAGAAAGAGAGAGAGGCGCACGGCGAAGGAGTTTGCGTGGGCGATAAAAGGACATGCTGCAAGCCTCAAAGTGGTTTAAAAAGTATTTACGAACATTGTATTAGAGGACAACAACAACAACAACAACAACCAATGAACCAACCAGCAAAAGGACCTCATCAGGATCAACGAAAAACATCATGCAATCACCATTAAATGAGCAAGCAAATGGAGTCGAGTGGCAAAGCGGACAAGTGTGTATGCAAATTACATGCGAAAAAGGAGCTTTTGATGTCTCATGTCAAGTGTGCAGCAGAAGCACGAGTGTGTGCAACAACAACAACAACAACAATAATAATAATAACATTAAAATGTTAAGCAGCAATGCAGTGCATGGATGGTTGGCTAGCTGGCTGCTGCTTGTTAGCTGATAATAATAATAGCAAACAGCTGCAATATTGCAACGTACATATACTACGGAGTGTATGTGCGTGTGGCATGCATGCATTTTTATTGCCATTATTGTTGTTGCATGCTTCGTTTTTCCACTTTTGGTTGGTAGTCGTGCGGAAGCCACGCATGAAATTTAATACCATTAACTGGCACTTATCCTTTATATGCGAACAAATAAGCAGGCCAAAGGACACAAGCCACACACACACACACACACACATACACACAGATATGCTTACATATGAAGCACACACACACACACACATTCGCACTCAGCGTTGCATCAACTAAACGAACGCCATTCGCTGTGTAGCCTTTTTTGTGCTTTTTTGCGCCGCACAGTTGAGTGGGCGAGGAGAATGAGAGGAGAGAGTGAAAGGGTGAGGGGCATTAGCGTAGGAGTTAGAGTGGCTATGGAATTTCGCAATGTTGCCAATATTACTTTGTTGCATTAAATATATATATATAATGAAATTGTATGCTTTGAATGCAGCACAGCCTTGGAGCAACCGAGCAGCGAGCTCGTGAAGCGTATGAGCAACAAAGCTTTGTAAATAAAATAGCACATAGAAGCATTAGAAGTGTAAAGAGCACACCAGCGGCGCATACGGAATGCAAATTCAAAGCTCAAAGACGACGCACAAATTGTTGCATGCCACACATTTTGCACAGGCGAGTGGGGTGTTAGCCACGGCACGTGGAGCACACATGCTGTGAAATATTATAGCTTGGACTTTTGCCTGCATTTAATCTATTTATGCGCTGCCTAACCTTCCACGCGTGCCAGCAAGCCATTCGCGTTTCACTTTGTATGCAACTGACGCTCCTCCTTCTCCACCACCACGTCCTTCTCACGTACCAACTACACAAAAGTATTTTTTAATATTTTCTCTATTTGCTGCCTCGTTTTACACTCGTTTACTGTTGCCAATGCATGCAAATTGCTTGTTATTCTGAAATTCGAATACACTTCAATCAATGACCCATAAAGTGAAAAACCGTGGCGGAGGAGAGAAGGGACGGCATGCAGAAAAATGCACTTCAACACAATTTTGCGCGCTGCTCGTATGCAAAACTGCCACATCCGTATCCTTATCCGCATCCGCACGTCCTTTGGCGTTGTTTATCTCATTATTTTTACTACTTTCGCATTCATATCAGCACCGCATTAAATAGTAGTAGTAATCAAATGCATTGACTTTAGTGGGAAAATTGCCGTTCATTATGCATTAGCGGCACGCATTGCTGCTTATCTAAATGTGGCATACAAACACTTTATGTGAAATTTTTCTATTTCGGTGGTTATCAGTGGTTTTTTTGGTGTCTGAAGTGCACTGTGGCAGAACTTTTCATGTACAGAGATCGTGCCTTGATCAACCCGCTTATGGTTGTAGTCAAATTTTCAAAATTTTAGACGTCCCTTTTGATATAGGACGTAAGTTCTTAAACTTCTACGAAGATTTCTTCCAAAAAATTGCAGTTGTGGAAGTCTTGGTAATGACGGTGGGATCAGATCGAGGTACTCCTACATTGCGATTAACTTTAAGTCTTGTTAAGCAGAGCTGTTTGGGTAAACTAATCACTGGTTGCAGACTATAGAATACCGATGATGTATCCTCTCTCCCTAGATTAGGAGGAACTTCAGGTTATCGCTGAGTTTCGCTCTCCAGATGCTGAACTGTTTGAGCAGTATGTTCCTGCCAACTGAAAATATGTGCTTTTGTGTTAATATACCTCACCTGGGTCGTCTACCCTCTAATTAACTGAAATTTCTTATTTCTTACCTCCACAAACTCCCTTAAATGGATACCCTCCTCCTTCCCGCGCTGCAATATAATGGAAAAGCTGGGATAGTAGCAGGTTTCGATGCAAACATTTATTCGACGACAAAGTCTCACTCCCACCATAAACCCGACAACAAATTTCCGATCCTTTATATGGCCGCTATAGTAAATGTCACAAATGTCTCCCACCCGTTTCCGTCTTTGTACCGTCCATTATAATTCTTGGACGGCGGTGATGTCAGCTTTTAGTTTAGCGAGGACAACAACCAGCTGGGCAGCGGCATCTTCAAAATTAAGGGTCCAGATATTCCATGTACCTACCTACAAATCGTGATCCTTAAAACGCTCTCAAGGGTCGTCATCAGAGTTGGTGTCTCTCATCCGAGGCTGTGTCTCCTATTCCATTAAAGCTGGTTTCTATGTGGCGGATAACAAGCTCAGCGTTGAATCTTGCTAGGATAATAGGTTTAAATTTTTTATATATTTATGTTGTTGTTGTTGTAAGCGCAAAAATACTCCCCAAAGTAGTTTTGGTGAATATTGCGGCAGTGACAGTCCTTGGCCGAATAAAAAGCCGAGTCGTTCCGGTATAAAGACCCCACTGTCGCGGAAACTATTGGATTTCAATTGCCTCTTATGACAGGCATGCCTTACCGCGGGTAAATTCTTGAATCTCTAACCCGCAGGAGTTACACATATATATTATGAGCCGCTTGCTTCAAGACGACGCTCGCTTGCAGCCGCATTTCTGCTGAACAGTCGCTGGAAAATGACTAGAGTCCGTTTTGAAATCGATAAAGTTCCCGCTCTTTTAAAGCAGGTGGCCCAAGGTTTCACATGGGATGGTTACCGCAAACACACACAAGGGGGTGCTCACCTTTCCAGGGCAAGCGGTGAGGGCGCTAGAGCAGGAATATACCATAGAGGCTTGCAACAATAATTGCATGCTCAGAAACAAAACTACCGCCCAATAACATTAATTATTGTTATTAAATAAAATTGTCTTCTCATTTTATACTCTCTTTAGGCATATGGCTCTCCAAAAACGGAAATGTAAGGCGGTTCGACTCGTGTTATTTAAATTTGTGTAAATTTATATTGAAAAAGATTTCTTTTTTATTTTACAATTAAAACTCAGCTTAGTTATACTTCATTTATTGATCGGGTTAAGTCAGCAAATATTTATATTTATTTTTCTAACCAATTTCCCTTCCATCTCACTGCATTTCACAAGTTTTTAAGCACAACTCATGCCCGGATTTGCAAGCTCTCACTTTCAAAATCCACAAAACTCTTACTAATACTTAGAGCGGTGAAAGCAAAAGCATTTTACAACATTCATACTCTACATATTCATAATCCAAACAGGATTTCTCATCAAGAAGACAGAACAACTGCAGTTTAAAAACTATATAAAATGTAAACAAACTATTCAAAGCAATAACAAATAAGCGAAGAAAAACAAAAAAAAACAAAAAAAGTAAATAAAGAGGAAAGAAAAAGAAAGCACAAAAAGCCAAATACATTCAAGGCAAAGATAAAGCAGCTTTTAAAACTGGGTCAACTGCAAATATTAATTTGAATTGTAAAATCGTCTTAGCAACCAGCACTTGAAGGCTACTCGAAGGCGAGTCAAGTCGAGTATTGCTGAGCTGCAATGATGCAAAAATACAAAAAAAGCTCAAATAAATAAATAAATGCAACAAAATAATCAAAAAAAAAAAACAAATAAATACGAAAGCAATACAAAATGCAAAGAATAAAAACTAAAAAAAAAAAAACAAAATAAATGCAAAAACAAACAAATATGCAAAGCCTTGAGCGACGCTTAAGCGATAAATGCCACTACAACAAGCAGGACGAGCAGCAGCAGCAGCAGGCGAGTGAAGAGGCACTTGCAATGACCGCAGGATAAGCGAGGCCACGGCGCACGTACAAACCAACCCACCACACTGCACACCCCACCCAACACCACCCAACCGGCGGAGCGGAAGTGTGCTTGTCAGTGTGAATACGCAAATTTGCTTACAAATGAAAGTATAAAGTCATATGAAATTGCATGGAAAGCAAATAAATGCTACAAATATATATTTATTTATTTATTTATTGTGGATGGATTTTTCTATGAATAACTTGACTATAGCAAATAAATCATAAAATATGCAAAACAAAAGTGGATAAAAGAGTGTAGTACCGAGGAAAATGAGAAAAACAACAAAAACACAATGTATGAAATCATTTGTGTAAATTTTTTTGTGAAGACTAAAAAATGTGCATTTCAATGAGGGAGAGTTTTAAAGAAGATGAATACTCGAAAGAGAAAGAAGGTTTCTTTGTAGGGACATTTTAGTAGCAAAAAAAGTGATTGATTCATAGTCATGTGCGTATATGCTAATGTGACATGTTGGAAAATATAAAAAAGTATTAAAAAAAATATAAAAAAAAAATTTCTAAAATCAGCGCCTAAAAACATTATAAAACACAAATCACTTTTATATTCATGAGCCCGTTGGGTATGGCTTGAACTATGCAAACAACTTTAATACTCGTTGATTGGTTACATAAGTAACGAAAAATAAAAAATTTGATTATAAATTTATATATGAAATATACTTCACTGACTAGTTACCAACTAGTTCGAAAAGGCCTACACGGAAATGAGCACAAAAAAAGTAGGCAATATTTTCCAAAAATTATATAAAAGCTGTAAGTTAAAAAAAAAAATTTTTTACAAGCTCAATACATTAAAAATTTTTCAACTAGTAAAAAAGCTAGTTACCTTGAAACTAGTACATAGTTAGTTTGGTTTTCAATTAAAACCTATGTATTAAACTTTGAAAAAATAAACTTTAAAACATTTTATTTTAAGTTTATAAACAAAATACTATAATTTCATACAAATGTACATTTCTATGTACACGTATGTATGCATGGGCATATGTATGTATTCATATTTGGACTACAAACAGAGGTAAACAAAAAATCTTTAACAAATTGTTAAACATACGCTTAGCAACAATGTATTATTAATAAGTAAAAAAGATAATTTGATAACTAGTAACTGATGGCTGACTAGGCTAAAGTGGACTAGTCTGTTTTGGGTCAAAATTTATACGCACCAAATTTCTTTCTTTCTTTCTTACCTTTGTAATTATTTACCCACTCACGCAAAAAAAAACCTTACCTTGGCACTAGTGACGGACTAGTTTGAATATTATAAGAGGGCAAGTTGAATGTGTTTTGAAAAGAAACTAAAATTATCAAATATGCACAAAAAACAAAAAACCCCAAAAACCCAAATACTCATACACATTTTGTTTAAAATGTGGTTATTACTTATTTCTTTTGAGTTGTTACAAATTGGTTCTCAACTAGTTAAAAATGGATCAATATTTTGTTTTTGGTCATAACTGCTTTATTTTCACTTAAATGTGCGGATTTTAAAAAAATGTTTAACTGTTGAAAATTTAAGTTACCGTGACACTAGTTCGTGGCTAGTTAAAGTTTTTAACTTATATGTATGGGCTTGTATTTTACAACTCTTCATAAAGCTAGCAAGCACACAAAATGCAAAAAAAGTAAAATCTTTACAATCTCTAATATTACTTTTTTTTACAAAAAGTGTAGCATACAAACAGGCGCACTAGTAAGAAGCACTATTATAAGGCATTTAATACACATTTAAAGATATGTACACGAATATATATTTCCCTGGATGTGGTTAGCATACGTATGTACATATTTATCACTGCGTCACGTCGCTTGGTTGTCATGTCATTTGCTGCAACATGTCTTGCTCAGTCAGCTTCAGTCACTTTCGGTGCTGGTGTATCCCTAAAATTTCATTTTCAACATACTTGAGTTAGCGATATTCAAATGCTGGTTTACTGTCAGGGTTTTTTAGCAAATTTTTTTTTTCTGTAATTTTTTTTTCGTCCAAAATAATGTTTGTTACTATTTTTCTAATGATGACCAAACAAATGATCATAATATGTGTATGTGTATGCATGTGCCCTTTACTTATTTCTTGTTGTTGTTGCTGTTGGCAGACAAGGAGTGAGTGAGTAAGCAAAAAATCGTAAGCGCCTTGAAGTATGCTCTAGAAAAAAATTAAATGCATATTTACGTGTACATACAGCCAATGTAGGCAATGGATTTGCATACAAGTGCGGATTTACTTGTGCTCACGTGTATTTTCTGTGCTATTCCACACTGGGATATGTAAATAAAATTACGTTTGGTAGGAGAAAAAAAACGCCTCGCATGTAAGATAAATGATGTTGCAGATATATGTTTTTTCTTTCTTTCGCCGGATGAGTACAAGTGCCAGTTATTGTTTGACTGCAATATGTTTCGGGGGAACTTTCGGCTAAAAAAAAAATTAAAAAATGAGTTACAAGAAATTTAACATTGGAAGAGAGAGTTTTTGCTGGCGAAACTAATATGGATAATGATGCCAACAAAGCAGCACGAGGCATACAGCTTGAATGGCAGAGAATTCTAAGCCAAAATTTTCAAGTTAGTTGTAGAAATAATTTTAATTTATATTTTTATTATAAAAATAAAGTAATTTTAAAGAAAATATGGAGAATAAAATGCCTAAAATAGCTGCAAGAAATTTTTTTGGAAAATATTAAGCATGCTGATTTTTCAATTTACTCTCTCACCTCCCACCTGCACTCACTACCTTGCCACAAGTAATTTCAGCAATTGTCTAACTTACAAATATTTCCATTGCCTGAAATAAACTGCATATAACTTTCACTTGTCACATGTCACTTGTCAGCTTTTCCAACGGAATTTGCATTTAAAATAATAACTTATTTTGTCTGCTACTTGTTTTTACTAACCTTCAATGTTGTTTGTTTTGCTGTTTCTTTTGGCAATCAAGAAAAGTGAACGACGCGAAATCGAGTTGACAAGCCTATTTGACAGAAAGCAGGAAAGTTTTGAATCATACTATGCTTATACGCACTTGATAAGAAATTTTATAAAAAAAGATGTTCACTTTTTAATGTATTTTTTTTCTTTCAAAAAAATTGCTCTAGCATAAAAAATAAATTAAAGCTTCACTTGTGAACACTCATACGCCTGGGCAGCCATGAAAAGTGCTTCATATGTCAGTTTATATATTATATTATATTTATTTAGATATAAATACCTATAAATAAAAAGCCCATCAAGTGTATATTAGTGAGTATATTTTTTTTTAAATTTTCTTGCGATGCGTGAAATGCAATAAACAGTGTAGTGACACTTTCGCAATGCTTTGTAATTTGATAAATGATTTTGCAATATGTAAGCGAAATCCCGGTAAATTGCGAAAAGTGAAAAAGAAGTAATCAACATTTGATGTCAAGTGTTTTGTTGAAATTTTCCGCCTGACTGACATGACAAAGAAAGATGCGATATTCTACTTCAACTTCTTATGCCTTTGTTGTAAACTCAAAAGAGCTTTAAAGACCCGACTGGATAATACTTGGCAGCGTAGTTTTCCAAACCTGAATTCGAAAATTTTTAATTTTTTTTTAGTCATATTCATATAGGTATTATAGGTATAAACCTATATTTATATTTTTTTTCTTCAGTCTGCGAATTGGTTATATTTCAGCTATTAAAAAACTGGTTACCATAATACTAGTATAAGAGTAGCTGGGATATATTGACTTTTTTCTTGTAAATTAATGTAAATTAAAAACATCGAATTTCCATAAAAAAATATATCTACTTCTATAACCATCATTTTGGGTCACACTGTCGCTTTATAACCACAGATGCAATTTTTGAAGGGATTTACATTTTTTCCTAAGCCGCTTCGAGGGAACTAATGAATTGAGTTGGAGCTGTAGGCACTTCCCCCCAACGGGTGACTATATTTAGTAAAAACAAATTTGCATAATTATAGATGTTAGTCTGCCCTCGTCGTGCTGACATTCCACGATGTAAAAGCCAACCAATAGCCTGTAGTTGCCACCAACTGCTTCAATCATAAAAGCAGTACACTGGAGACATAAAATTTCTCTGAAAGCATTTCCTCATTGCAATTATGTGGGTAAAAGTTTGGGTGCAAGATAATGCCACGTTGCCAAATTTATTGTCAGGGATCTTGATTTTAAAATTTATTAAAAGAAAAGAGGGCAATCTTTATGCTTCCTTCAAATTGACCGATTACACGGGTCTTCTTTATAATTTTAGGCTTAATATTTTTATATGGGAAGTCCATGTGTTTTACTACAATTTTGCCAGTTTTCTTTATGGTTATATACAATAGAAAACAAATTTTAACCATTTTCTTTAATATTCTGTGCGGTAACTTTACTTTACTTTAAATAATCAAGAATTACTTACAGTGATAGATGGTTTTTTCGACAAATTTCTTGTTCAACGATTTCAATTTTCTTCTAGAGAATTTATGACTTCTTTTAGAGAATAATTTCCCAGTTCACCACCAAAAATGTTCTGCAAAGGTATTAGTTCGAAACTGTCATTATAACAGTTTTATAGATCGTATTTTACAATTTTTTTACTGCACTGTTGCCAGTTTTCTTCATAGATATACCATAAAAGAAACAGTTTCGAATAAAATATGTTCCAAATATTTACTTTGCATTTGTTGGCAATTTTCTTTAGAAAAATAATTATTTTCACTAGCAAAATGTGATAAATATATGTGGAAAATTATTAACCAACCATTTTTCTGGCACTAAATAAAAGTTTTTTGAACCAAAATTTTCTCTTAGAAAAAAAAAAGTACTTAAAAATACATTTGTTATGGGTTCTAAACAATTTTTACTTAAGAGACGCAGTTTTACCAATTTTTTGTATATTTTATTCAGTTCCCGGATGGATGATTTCTATAAACTATAGAATTTTAAAGCAATTATTTTGCAATGTTGTCACTTTTCTTTAGAAAATAGCCTTTTCAAACTATTGGGTGGTGCATACTATCTTATTATAGGTACTGGGGTAGAGTACATTATAAACAAATATTTTAAATAAAAACACAACAAAGTTATTTTTTTCTAATTAATCTTAAATTAAATAAATAAAAATCCATAAGCCGTTTGAAGGTGGCTTTGAAATAACTGCAGGTCGCTGTATTTCTTGGAAAAAACATCAAGACAGGGGAAAATGAAGAGCTCGGCCGAAAATCGAAACCGGCTACAAGGTTATAATTATATTATATACATATTTAATTTTAAAATATTTTTTCGTTTATTATTTTCATTTAATTCATTATTTTTCTTGTTATAATTATTTATCAAATCCCTAGTAGCTTCACACTTAATATGTAAGGCAATGTTGTCAATTTTCGCTTCGATCCCCACTAGATAGGAAACTCCTAAGCTGACTGGAAATTTCATACATCTCACAAATATATAAAATTAAATGATATTTAATAAAAAACAGCATTTTATTGATTTAAAAGTTGTTTTTTTTCACAAAATTGCAACAATAAATCAAGTTTCGCAATTTATTATAACCGACTAATTGCCCAATAAGCAGCTTAAAGTAATGATTTTCATATAAGCTCACAAATATATACACATATGTACATATGTACTAATTTTCAAAACAACAACAACAACTAAAAAAACAAAAGCAAAATATTTTCATTTTAAATCTAATGAATTACCTGCCAATATCACTTACCATACCACTCAACCTTCAAAAGCACACTTGCACACAACGGTGCAAAATAATTCAACTAAAAGTTTTAAACTTGAAAAAAAAAAAAATAGTGAAAAATACTGTTATAAATAAAAACACTTTTAAACGTGTTGGACGTGCAAATGAAATTGTACTAAATTAATAGATCGCCACAGAATGGACAGAGAGACAGACACACAGACACATAGAGAGAGAAACAGGATGCAAGCGAGTACACATGTGTGCAGTAGCAACTACACATACATATGTATGTACACTAAACCATCAATACAGCAATACAAATGAATAAAATACCAAGCGAGAACCGTCAACTGGACAGATATACAGATATACAGACATACAAGTGGGAATAATCGCGACCGCAACACGTGTGCATTCAGGCTGAATATACATATGTAGCTACAGATGTTGCAACATGAGCGTACAAGTGTTCATATATGTATACTCATATTGTACATATATGTATGGATGTGATAGTATACACGTAAAAAATACAACAAATATGCAACAAAAGCTTTGCACTAACTTCACTACTATTAATTCATAGAAATACTCGTATATATGTACATACATACACGTATGAATATATATGTACACGGCAAGCACTCTTAACTTATTGGCAGAAACGTGTTGGCGCACAACAACAACAACAATAAAGTTAATACTAACAACAACAATAATAACAACAACAACAACAACAACAACAACAACAACAACAACAACAACAACAACAACAACAACAAACGACAGTCACAATAGCAGACAGGAAATAGAATCAACAGCAAACAAAATTGTAACTGAGTTATTTAGTTTATTGCAAACAAAGGAGAAATGCAAAAAAAAATCCACATCTACATATATATAGCCCTTCAGATAAAAGACTAAGCACACACATATTTATGTAGATGATAGAATTTCAGTTGTAAAAGCACGTGTTTCGATCATTTTGTAGGTAATTTCGTGGAAAAAATAATGGAAAACAATTTAAATGAATTAAATTTGTACTGAAAGGTTGAAGAACCAAGAGAGATAGAGTCCAAAATCCTTAATCAAATGACATTTAATAGGAATTTTCACTTTTCTCTCTGAGCTTTCAGACGAATTTCTTCGTTAAGTCTCCCAAATTTCCTTGAATTGAACAAATGAAAGTTTCCTTACTGCAATGGCAGAAAATTTTTTTAAATTCCACTTCACCCATGAAGACAGTCAACCAGAAAAATTACTCCTCACCAGCCGGTATATGGAATTTCTCGCTGAAATAATGCCAACACAATCCTCACATTGATAGAACCAGTATCAGCTGTTGAAACGAGTTCATATATTAATTTCACTGATAACTTAAAGCCGCAACAAAATCCACAAAATATTAGTCAACAACGCCTGGGAAAAAGACAAAGAAAAGTTGGTTGCAATATGTTAGGCAATAGGCTGCGAGACACATATGAAGAACCTACAGGCCTTCCAGAACACCATCCTTAGATACCTGACAACATACTTTCTGTTGTTGCAGAAGAATAATCTTCCAAAAAACTCCATTCAACACCAAGTACAAGAGCCGCTGAGCAGTATGGCGTACCGACGGACTTTAAACACCATTAACCGTCAACATTTTCTTGAACTGTCTCAAATAATCCCCTTTCGCTCTGGTACGGACTCACCGAAACAGTTCAATTCCTGGATTTCTCGTTAGATGACCTCGGTCTAGTCTCGCTTGCTCCAATTAGAAAGGAGGAAGAAAATCTGCCACAGCTAATTTAAAGAGATCTCTCAGACGAATATATAAAAGCATAATTCATATGTAGCAACCATGCAAAATTTATCTGAAAATAAAAGAATCACGATATCTGTCCCTTATCTATCAGGTTATTTAGTATATAACTACAGATGTTACTCAGAATCACAACTACCTTTTAGAAGAATGAGAAATCATATGTTCATGAACATATTTTTCATATACAGTGGCGGGTCCAGCTGGTTTTCATGGAGTACATTCATTCTATCCCAAAAAGCTTAGACAAAAATGAGAGCTTCGAAGGCAAACTAAAAAATTTATGAACGATTGCATTAAGTTTGAAAAGACTTTACAGTGAGCGTTGAATCGCTTTTCGATGTAACGATCGATCCGGATTGATTTGAATACATAGAGGCGGCTTCTGGATGACTTCCATCTCCTTCTGCATATGTTAGAGCTAACTATTCTAAAGGGTGGTTAAATTTTCAAGGGCCGAATTTTTGTTAGAAATCCAACTGAGAAACACTCTTGGCAACAGTGCAACTTTGCACTGAGTAAGCAATTAGAAATTAAATACCTCTCGCTCTTCAGTTCGCTCATCATACCCGCCCTGCTGTATAGTGTCGAAGCGGGGGCATGGACGTTGAAGAGTTTTGGGAAAAATTTATGGTACTTCGCGTATGGAAAGGTGCTCTCTTTAGTTAGAGCGGCTGCGTTGATTAGATCATATTGTGCGAATGAACAAAGAGACTCTAGAGGAAGAGAAAGACTTCCATTTCGTTAGAAATATCAGGTAAGGAAGGGTTTAGCTTCACTAACTAACAGCAAAGGGATGAATCGAAAGACCGGCCTATTTCTGACTCGGTTATAATCAGCTGCGAAAAGGAAAAACTTCATATTATCCATTCCTCCTTATACCAAACACTTCATTTCTCTGGAATTATTCATTTCTAACCCACCGAGATCACGTTTTAAGACCATCTAATATTCTACCCACCTTTGAAGAGAACTTCACAGTTCACTGATCTGTTTCGCCTGCATATTTATATGTACACCCCCAGCTAAATACTACCCTTATTTGCTCTCCTTGCATCCCACTCCAACTCACTCTCGACAAATCATTGACGCCAATTCAAGTTGTGAACAATGCAAATGTAAAGTTTATATGTGAGTTAGTTGTGTCAAGGAGAAAACTTGTGAATAATTTGACAAAATTCCAACGCAATGTCAGTTTACATTTGAATTCAAATTTGAATTTGAATTTACACTTGAATTTGCACATTTGCAAATTTGCAACAAAACAAATGGGAATGCTTATGAAACTAAAGGAGTAAACAAGTGCCTTACTTATGTACGTGTATTTGTTGCATGCAACTGCAAGTACAATAACTGCGGGCTTCAGCTATTGGGAATACATTTGCATGCATATTTATTTACAAATTTGTTTATGCGTCTTTACGTTTTGTGTAAATGAATCTATAAGAACTTGCAAATAATGCTTTGTTGCTCCTTTGGAGAGCCCTCAGCTCTTTTACCACAGTTGCGAGGGCGAATGCTCACTAAAGGTTGTTAATGGTTGTGATGAATTCAAAATTTTCGAGTGTATAGAATAGTTGGTGTACTAAAACTCTATAGAAAGGATCTTCTTACTGCCTTTGGCAGTGGGGAATTGTGTGTAAACCGTATGGACGTCCGATGTAAGATGAGTTAGTAGACCCAAGTATCGTTCACGTTTCAAACTAACCCTTAAATTGCTTAGTTTGGTGCGTTCTTAGTTCATTCAGGGTTTTGTCGACCTGGCTATAGAAACCAGCTTGAACTGTGGAGAGAAATATACCCGAATTGTGTGCTAAGTTCGTTACATCTCTATGTCCAAGCATCCAGATCACGGTATTGCCACATTTGCTAGCGAGTCTGTTTAGCGTACTTCATGGCCACTATAGACTTAAGTTATTTGCATTTAGAGTTCTAGGAATAGCTGACTATCGGAATATATAGTTTATTATTGTAGACTGAAGCAGTCATTCGACAGCTTGAGCGCTTGCATTAAGTTTTCCTTGGAAGCTACTGCAGTGGTCCTGTAGTTTCGTGTTTAATTCGAAAGATGGTGACGGGGAATCAATGCCACATGCCGAGGGGCTCAATTTCCAATCACTTTTTGGGTAACCGTCTCGGACTTATCTGCGTAGACAAGCGACTTCGCAAAATAGCAGTCAGAGTTCAGCGGTTTCAGATTTCCCGATCTTGGAGGACACACCACAGTCACATGACGTGAGGTAAAGCGCTCACCGAAAGTTCCCTTCAATAAATTGATTGTTGTTGGCAGCATGTAGCGCCGTCTTGCTGGTACCATAAATCGTCCATACCAACATCTTCCAATTTAGGCACGATAAATCCATTAATCATTGATGTAAAGTGTTCCCCATTGACTGTAGCAATTTGGCCAACTTTATATTTGACTCTCTCTGGCCATAGAGGATGCTGAACAGCGACTTTTTGGGGATGTAACGGCGTCTCTCGAACTTTTCTAGTGAAAATCGGTATAAGTGGCCATCTCGTTGTGGGCCCATTCACCGGAATGCGACGCCTTTGAAAGTCGTCGAGTCTTGCCCGAGTTGGATTTTGTAAGTTTGAAAACCAAGATCAAGTGGATGGACACAGCTACAATTGTTACGCGTGATGGGGGACAGACTCATTGGGGTCTTCTTCGATGCTCTGCTTCACAAGTGCAATACCGTCTTCGGTGCGCACCGTACGAGGTCTCTCACAATGTGTATTATCCACTAGACTAAGCGCAGTGCAAAACTGATTCATGGTTGCTCGAATTACCGACTCTGCTACGCGATTGTGTCGAACGATGTGTCGCGTGAACCGAACTTTCAGTTTTGTAATAAATTTTCACGATTTGCAAACGTTGTTCCTAGTCGATTTTCGAATTGGCTAGTATAGCTTTCCTTGATCTTTCTACCTTATCTCAACTCCAGTTCCTTACTAGACTTACAGAAAACTACTTCACCGCTTCTTAACTCAACGTAGATATTTTTTCTTACAAAAACCGAGACGTCTACTGTTTCTAGGAACCTCTAAATGGCTGTTGGACTTTTTTGAATACTAATATTTTTTTTATAGGTATCCCTTGATCTTAGAAAACTCTTTCTCTATAATTTTGGACCTTTCTCTGGCAATCATACGATTCCCTGCTCATCCCGCTTATAGCAGACATAGTTTCCCCGCTTTAAAGTTCCTTTGGTGAGATTTACCTAGTTACTGTGCCGCTCAAATCAGCCAATGAGAGCACTCGACTCAACAGATCCACAAGTGCCAACAGCACTAATATATTTACAACACGAACTATTTGTTATTGAGACTATCATTTTTGTTGTTATTCCTCGTGCAAGTTGTTCCGATTGTCAACACCAAGGCACCGAGCAACCGAAGCAAGCAAGTCAAGCAGAGGAATGGAGGGAGAGAGAGAGAGAGAGAGAGAAAGAGAAGGTAGTAAGGCAGCTTCAGCACCAGCATGTCATTTACTTCTATCAATATCGTTGAAATAATAGTTTCATCACAATTTGTTATTGTTATTGTTAATTTTTATGTTTTCGCCCATGTTGTTGTTGCTGTAGCAACTTCCCTGTATAACTTGAGTTGTATTTATTGGATGAAGTTGAACAACAACTCCATATTATAACTTTCACATTTTTTTCATGTTATTGTTATAAAACTACAACTACCACGACGTTATGGCGTAAACCGCCAACAACAGCAAAACAACAACAACAATTTGTCCAAGTGTCGCTCGGATATATCCGTTACAAGGCAAGGCAAGCATTTCAAAGCGCTCATCGACATACTAGACAGACAAGCCAAAAGCAAGCTAAGGATATGGCAACAACAACTACAGCAAGCAATGAAACAAAAACAATAACTACTAGCAGCAACAATGGCGTTGAACAACATCAACTTCAACATTGTCGTTATATAAGTGTCAACGATAATGCCAACATGCGTTGTTTGTGTATTTGTATGGTACACACACACATGGATGGAAACTGGTGTAAGGAGCGTGCGAAGAGTGGAGAGTGGTGAGTGAAGAGTGGCGGTATGCGGTGGCTCTGTTTGATTTTACTACTTGTTGTTGTTGTTGTTGTGGTTGTTACGTCTACAACTACCATGTTTACCGTTATGCGTTTGCAGCAACACCACCAGCAACAACAACAACAACAACAACAACAACACCAACAGCAACGTTAATTTTACAGTCCCATCCTTTAAGTCAGCCAAGCGGCAGTTGTCTCCCCTCATGCCTCACCCCTCTTCAGCCTTCTTAAAACTCTTTCCGTTGGGTGTCTTCCATTTAAGCCGCTATTGTCTTATCGAAGTTTTGTTGGTTTTATAACAACTACTGTTGTTGTTGTTGCCTTTAGCTTTATTGTCTTCAACGCACACTCGCTTATATGCCGTTACTTGTGTTTGAGTGGTGTGTGTGTGTGTTGTTGTCACCATCACCGACGTCGCTTGGTGAGTTGTTCGTTTGTTAATGTTGTTGCCGCTCTTCTTCTTCTTCCTATTCTTCTGCTCCCACAGGCGCACTCTTGCGTGTTGTCTCTTGTCTATGTACGTGTATGTATGTGTATTTTACAATTTGCATTTAATATCCTTGTGCGAATAATTTACAAATGCAATAAACGTAAATGCGTTTGCGAATTTTTGCCATTGAGTGGATAAATGCTCGAAAATGTATATATATATGTGTATATGAGTGTAGTTGTAAATATAGTAAAATAGTATTTCTCCTAGCTTTATCCTGCCCCCTTCGTTTTGTTACGTAATCCTTCGGTTGAAACTCTCATTTCTGCGAATTAAAGACGCTTACGCCTTCCTTACGCTTGTCGATAAACACCTCCGGCAGATTTGAAAAGCGAGTTAGTGATGAAGGTTATTTATCGACGATTACATTTTATTGCGTTGAAATTGACGCTCAGAGGTACGTAGAAAGAGTGAATTTTTTTAAGAAAAAATAAAGTTAAGTAACATTGAGTGGCAACCAACCAAAAGTACTCAAGAGGTACTCAAGAAGTACTGAAGGTAGAAGCAAAGTCTTTCTCTGAGATCACAAAGAACATTACTAAAGGTAACTGAGTTCTCCATTTCTGCCAAAATTCTCCCAACTAAAACCTCTCAAAAGTTGCTACATTCTGATTATTTACCAGACTCCTTTCGAAGAACATACATAAAGTCATGAAAAAATCATACGAAATTGATTTAAATATCCAAATCCTTGCTCAAACCCCGTCAATTTCAACAACCATGTATGCCAGCCAGGCTCCAAGCTCGGACTTGAAGTTTTAATCCTTGCTGCTGTCCCTTTTTCATTAGACAGCTGCCCGAGGGGGTACTAATTCAGATACATTAATTTAGGGAGTCGCTTGTTTCAAGACCGACAGCCTCTCGCAGCTGCTCCTCAGCTGAATAGACGGAGCAAGTAGACTTAAGTCAAGCTTTAAAACTTTTAGCCGTAACCCAAAGTTCCACACGAGTTAGTCTGTATCTACACCTCCCTTTCGACGAACAAAAATCATGGCCTTCAAACAGCTCTTCGGCCTGGTGTGTGGTCCAAAGCAAGGTCGTTGACAAAATCCTATAAATCGACCATTGAACAATGAGTTGCATGAGATATTTGGCGACATTGCATAGCTTAGCAAGTTCACAGACACGATCACGCCGTGGATATAAAAGAAAACCCCACAGCTTGGAGAATATCTGCATTTCATTCGGACCATAAATCCGAAGATCATGACAAGCCTTCACTTCGTTGGACGGTTGAATTCGTAGACACCATCATATCATCCGTATGGCCGAAAGCACTCCAGCTCCAATTGGTTGGAGCTGGTTGAAGTGGCTGCCAGGTATCGGCTCACTTAGACTGACGATCCCAAAAACCCGCACCCGCTAATCGAATCAGTGCGTGAAGTTTGCAAAACTGAGCAGATGCCACATCTTAGCCCCCGCTATCTCGCTCAGGTCTCCAAAGGTTACCGCCCCTATATAGTATATAGTTTACTCCAATTAAGAAGAAGGAGAATCCTCCGAGAAGTTATTATCACTGCACATGGAACGTTTGTGGACATCGCTTGAGCAGTTGGACCTCATCTAAGCTCGATAAACTTTGAAGCCATCATTAGGAAGACTATGATAGATCGAGTGACCGACCTCACGAAGTCCCAACTCTCAGTGTATAGTTGCGATGGCATCAAAAGTAATGCTCTCTGATCATTTTTCTCCGAAGAGCTGAGTGCAAGACGTCATTTGACTCAACTGTTCCGTATCTTCAGGGACTTTTCATGGACGCTTAGCCAGTTTTATTCTTTCTTTCAGGCTTTCTCGTAATCTGCCAAGATGGCTCCCAAAATATAGTGCCTATGTAGCATTAGCTATCTGTTCATATTTTATTCGATAAGCTTAGATTACATCAAGCCTACCAACATATGAATCCCTTTCTTTGATTCTAGAAATTGGGTTCATTTTACTTGTAATTAAAACTTGAATTTATAAACGTTCCCTGAATACCTGAATTCTACAAAAGAAAACTGATCTCTCCGTCCGCCTGTTAAATACGATTCTTCTAATAGAATCAAAGTCTTCTTAAGACCATTCTAAACAACTCATCCGTTGAAAGAGATTTCGCTGCCAGCACATTTCACTGCTCTCCGAGAGACTTACGGTCTTCTACGACTCCACTTCCCACACAGGTAATCTATTCGGGTTCGAGATTACTTGTGAGAACGACCTATACTAAGTAAACTCTTAGCCCCTGCTCTCATATTCATGCTCTCCTCTCTGTGCACACTCTTTGATGGAACGTAGGAAATCTCATTCAACTACCTAACTTAAGGGGAGAGGTAATCACATTCTTTTTAGGAAATTAAATGCGCTGATCCTTATATTTCCTGGACCCATCCAAAAGTAGAATATTCTATGAAAGCGAGCTCTAAAGATGAGATATTCAGTTCGCATACTCCATTTCTCTTTATTAGATTTATCAGCAGAACACCTTTACATCTTACCCTACATTCAAAGAGAGCTCCCAAAGATCGGTTTCCAAAGAAAAACATTGGACTCTCCACTCTATTTTACTTCACTCGCTTCGGCACCAAAATACTTTAATTCACTACACTACTCTCAAAGAATGCTCTCCACTCCTGCTAACCATCTCACATCTACACCGCCTGCATTTTGTGTAATGACATTTGTGCAACTACTAAACGTTATCTCGTAAAATCAGACAGTTAACTCGCATCGTTTAGCCTCCACAGCCACTTTCTCTCTCTCTCTCTCTCTCTCTCTCTCTCTCTCTCTCTCTCTTTACCTCCCATCAACACCAAGTCAATGAGCGCATATTTCAATTGTATATTGTTTTGGAACTTTGTACAGAGCAATGTTGTTTGTCTTGTTTGTTGTCTCGACGACAAATTTAGCGTAAGCAATAAGCTGCCTACAACTACAAACAATACACACACACGCGCGCATGCACAGAACTACAAAAGCGAGTGTTAAAGTGAGTGAGTGGAAGAGCAAATAAACAACAAGTGGAAATGGTGAGCATAGTTTTAGGCGCCTGAAGGCATTATTTGTCGGCGCAGCAGAACTTATAGTTGTTGCCACACACACACATACAAACAGACACCGTTCGTTGCATGCCACAATGCATTTAAGTAGTTGTGCAGCTCCGCTCTGTGCAGCTCACCAGTCGCATTCATATTTATTTGCACTTTTACAACACTCGATTTGCATTTATTGTTTCACTTCAAGCATTCCTTTATTATCACTTTGCCATATACAGCATTTGTTATTGTTTTTGCTGTTGTTTTTGTTATTGGTGTAGTAGTGTGTTGCCACAACTGTCTGTTACTTTGCTGGTAAGTCGTTTGCTTGTTGTCAATTTCATTGAAAGTATGCTGGTTGGCAAGCGATGAAGGACGAACTGATCCCCATAGCGACTTACATGCATAGTTACCTACACATGCATACACACATGCATACACACATGCATACAAACATACATATGAAATGAGTAAATGTATGTTGTTGCTGTCACTTAGTGCGTCTGAGTGCGGCAAATCGAGGTACCTCTGCATATTTCCGCTCAGCGGCACATAACTACTAATACTCGTACACACACATCCTGCTTACATATATAAAATTTATATATACAAGAAAAAAATACACTTTCCTTTGACTTCCACATTTACTTGTATATTTTTAATGCTGTAAACAAGCTAAGTGTGTGTGTGTGTGTGCGTGTGTGTCTGTCCTTTGTTCCCACTTGAGTACTTTGAAGCTCTCTTTACTGTTATTTGCCATTTATTTGCTTCAATAGTTTTTATTAACATTTTCAAACGACACTCTGACATTTTCTATTTGATGTTCTCGAACTCGCAATTCGTTTTTACAATTCAATATTTTTATGAACATAAAATAAAAGTGGGCGGTGGGTGTAAAGGTGAGAGGATGGAGCGACACTTGAATGTAGAAGAAAAAAAGGACATAAAAAATTTGAACAATTTTGCAAATGAAGTAAATATTTCCGATCTTCACCTTCTGGTCATGTGAATAGCAAACATACTCGACTGCAGGTCCTTTCAAGGTTCATCTATAGTAGAGGTTTTCGCTTTCTTAAACTTCTCCAGATACTACAGTATCGGATGACATGACTTAGCCAGCGAGACCACTAGTAAACTCATTCCACTCGCTTCTTTATTCAGTCTACAGGAAGCAAAACTTACGTTGCACTAAATATAGGCACTGTTTCAAAGG
>JAWMAG010000013.1:23937500-24070000 GCA_037013455.1 Ceratitis rosa | reverse complement strand
ACAACTACCTTCACACACGCTAGCATTATTCACCACAACAGCTGTTGACTTGATTTAATAGCAAAACTCGATTCAACGATCACACTCTGGGCAAGTTAGCGCACGTCCCTAAAAATAAATGTGATAATAAATTGCCCATGGTGAGTGTAATTGCTTATAGGGTAAACTTACTCACCAAATGGTGATTTTAAGCGAAGTGTACACTTCTTCATACATACATACATATGTATGTAATTGCTCATGGAAATACAATTTTTTTTTTAATTTATAAGCAAACTAAAAGAATTTACTCAAAGCACGCCCTTTAAACAAATAAATACTACTAAAAATATTTTGCTGAAAATTGATTTTCAATTTAAAAAAAAAGGTTGAAGAAGACATGCACTCCCCGACGGGGAATTGAACCCCGGTCTCCCGCGTGACAGGCGGGGATACTGACCACTATACTATCGAGGACGGTGAATTGAGTTTGACAGAGTGTTGATATAAGGATTTTGAAAAAAAAAAAAATTAATAAGGCAACCTATTGAAGTTGATATATCTCACAAAATAACTGTAATAATTTAAAATTAAAATTGTTTAAAAAAAAAATTATTAAAAAAAATTCTCACTGCAGAAAAAACCTTAAAATTCGATTTATTTTTTTTTTAAGGTAAACTTAGTTCAAAAAACAATTATTAGGAATAAAAATTATTAAAAAAAATTCCCGAAGAGTGGAAGAGATTAAAAAAGGAAAAGAGATATATATTAAAATAAGCAAGGGAAATAGGGATTATCCTTATTTCTTTAAAAAAAATCCTGAATTTAAGGCAGCTTTAACAGGCCCGTCGTTTAAAGCTCCACAATATGTAGGTGCGTGTTAAGGACACACTCACACTCTGGCTATTTGTGGTGGACTGCAATACACATTAAAAAACATACTGTATATCCTTCATAGCTATCATTCAACTATCACTTTGCTATAGAATTT
This sequence comes from Ceratitis rosa, assembly GCA_037013455.1. Lineage (NCBI taxonomy): Eukaryota > Metazoa > Arthropoda > Insecta > Diptera > Tephritidae > Ceratitis > Ceratitis rosa. Next base: position 24,069,030 of record JAWMAG010000013.1, on the reverse strand, counting down.
TCCTCATTAATTATGAAAGTCAATTAAAAATTAATGAAACAGACGGCAGACGGACGAAAAAGGTAACCAAGTGAAGCAAATACAGAGAAATATTCACACAAACATACTTACAGGTAATACACCGTAGACAAGCATATCAAATAAATGAGCCAACAAATCGGACAGACAAACCCAAACTCGGCTACCGACACGTGTAGGAGAATATAAAAGCAGCAACAACAACATTAGCAACTACTACAGTGGACTTACAGCCACTCAATAGCTCATTGAGGCAGACAATTGACAAATATTTTCATTTAATTTTCAACATTTTTATGACAAAGAAAAATAAAAACAACAGACAAGTTATTAATAATGTGCGAGTGTAAGACTTTCTTATGTACATATGCATATGTATGTACATACAATACACATACTCGTATATGAGTGTGCATTAATAGTTATATGCAAAGTTCACTCTGCAGTGGCAGCCAAAAAGTCAAGGTATAAAACTAATGACAAACCTTTGAAAATGTCAACAAATGATATATGTACATATGTATCTACATATATACACTATAGAGATACAGGATAAATGATTGGGTGTAGAAAAAGTGATTATAGCCAGGCAGGAGAGTTGGTAGAAATTAAAAAAAAACTAACAAATGCACTAAAAACTTAAATTATGCTGCTTAATCAACGTGAAAATGCTAGACATGCATACGCACATACGTACATACATATGTACATACATACATGAATGCATACAACCATTAATAGTAACACAGATAATAAAAAGTATATAGTTAAACAATTTACGATTTATGGTTAAGGATACCTTCAGGGACATAAACATATTCGGAAATATGCATTAGGGTCATCCAAAAGGATTTGCTATTTAAGGACTTTCTATTTAAGAATGAATTTTTCATAAAATGCTCGTAAAGAAAATATTTTTTTCATAATGAAGCTAATTTAAAATTAAAATATTTGAAATTCAAATCAAATAATTAATTAAATTACAATTTTTTCAATTTTTTTTTTAATTTTTTTTTTTAATTCTTTTTAATTTTTTCAAATTTTTTTTAAATAATTTTTTTTTTTCAATTTTATATTTTTACATTATCAAATAGTAGATGAATTTGAATTAATTAAAAAAATATAATATATTAAATAAAGTTTGCTTTTAATTGTACGGCTTCAAAAGCCTTAGCTGAAATCTAAAAATTATTTGTAATTTAATTTTATTTATGTAGGTATCAAAAAAAAAAACGCGATGCCAACGCCAATAAAGAAGAAGGAGGCATCAAAAAAGTCTCCAAATAACTTTCATTTGATACTCATATTTGAATAGAGTTCATAGTTAATTTATTTGCTTAAAGCAATATTTTCAAAGAGATGGCAACTCTACAAACTTTTATTTATTTATTTTAATATATAACCACATTGAATTTTTTTTTTATTTAATCAGCTTAAAATTTTTGAGTAAATATATTTTTAAATAGATGGCAACTCTACAAACTTTTATTTGTTTATTTGAATATACGTATATTCAGAATTTTTAAAAAACTAATTTTTAAATAGCCCAAACAGGTGGCAACACTTACATAAATATCATTTCAAACTTTTTAAACTTTTTAATGAAATTTAAATAATTGATTAATCACATTTTTTGACTGTTTTAATAGATGGCAACATTGCTAAACCTTTTTTTTCAACTGCAACTCCACTTGAAATAAAATAAAATAAATATTTGACACGTATGGTAAACCCACCTTAAACAATATTTCACTATAACTAATATAATTAATAAATTTTTTAATTAAAATATTAATTCTAGTAGGTGACAACCCTTTTACAAAAGTGTATTTAACTATAAAAAATTAAATACATGTTTATTTGTTGCCAACAATACTTTACTAAATTTATTTTTAATTTGAAATAATTTTATACGAAACCAAACAATTGGCAACCCTACTGAAATGAGTTTTAAATGCCGCTTTATTGTTTTATTGCTTTATTAATATTTTAAAGCGTTAAAAATAGTTTGTAACGTTTCTTGACTACCCTAATGCATATGCATTTCCCGCTCTGCATGCGTTCGCTTGCGTGCCATCACGTGAGCAGTTAAAAGCTGATTTGACAACAGTCAACAAGGCTGACTGGCCAGTAGTAAAGTAAAGTGAAAATCAGGCTGCAGCAATGCACACACACCCCGCGCCACTTAACACAACACTCCACCCCACTCGCCAACGCCGAACCCCCCAAAAGGCAAGTCAAATCAACTGCCATCGTGTAAACACGCCTAAAAGTTTACTACAAAGTGTGTATGCACACGCTTTTTCTACAGCTGCATGAAATGCAGGCAGTTCGCTTGTTGTTAGCTGTTGTTGTTATTGTTGTTGTTGCATTACGTTGCACAGTTGTCAGCTGCAATAAAATAAACAACTGCAAACGGCAAACAAACTAACTTTTCATTGTTGCTGACAGTGCAATAAATATTGGCCCGGCAAACTAGTTGTGATACCCTTAACGCTACGGCAACGGCACACTCATCACCCCACACGGTTGCACGCACTCACTCACTGTAGTACGAGTACACCGCCCGGTAGCAACAACTTGCATATGCCGGGCCAACGAACCAACGAACCAACCAACCAACCAGCCATACGTCCAAGCAGTCAGCCATTGAGCCATTCATTTGGTCGTCGCCAAAGTTTTGTCCACTCACATAAAGAAAATATATGAACTCAGTGAAAAGTCAGTAAAGTTCCTTGAGTAGTCAGCACCCACTTCTTTTCGGTGCGCCTGCACTCCCTTTACGTCCTGCAGATACTTATGTATGTGTGCTGATTGTAAACATAATTTAGTTGACTTTGTCACGCAAAAGAAATTCCAAATAACTCACCGAATAAAAACGGTAGCAGCGGTGGCAGCAAGCAGCAGCTGAGTGGCTTTTGTTGTAAGATAAATATGTTTATTTGTATACAAATCTATATCTATATATGTATACTCGTATATGTGTGCGTGTTTACATTTCTTAGAAACAATGCAGGAGTTGACGGCATATTTAAAAAGTGGGCGTGTTGGGGCAGGTGATGGTGCCCATTGACTTTGCTGTAAACATATATAAAAACATACTTGCATATATGTAAATACATATGTATAAGTCCCTCTTGAACTGCTTACCATATGAATAATATAATATATTTATTTATCAAAGATCATAACTTGTGCAAACTTATCTATGCAAACAACGGTAATTGCATTGTAAATACTCAACACCCATTTTGTGCATAAATTATTTATAAGAAAAAAAAATATTTGAAAAAGTTTCAATTGTGGCGGAATATTTATTGTTTAACGAGAAGTTGAGTGCACATAAAGTTGTTTCCAAAGGAGCACAAAATAAATAAATAACAATTAATTAATTGGTTTCTAAAAACTAAACTTCTCCACAGCCCCACCAAGTATACCTATATGAGCTACGAAATCATGAAACGATACTTGTACCGGAAGTTCGCACGGGACCATTGTAGACATTTAAGGTTTAATTTTATTTTAAACATTTTTTTTCTTTATTAAGACCGCTCGAACCACTTTTTTCAATTATTCCAAAAATAGTTATTTTTAGAACAGTCGCACGGGGCAAAAAATTGCTAAATTGGTTTTTCGTGGTTACTAATTCAACTGCGTAGGTGAGGTTAGGTTGAAGTGGATGCTGGGTGTCTGAAACTAGAGCTAGGTTTACTTAAAGGGCCCAACATGTCCATTGTGACATCACTGATTCGTAATAAACTTTAAACCCTAGTGTGGAGTTAACAAAAGAGAGTAATCGACGTATCTTTGAACCCGCTAACTCGTTTAAGTCTCTAAAGGTAGCAATTCCTAAAGACTTCAAACTACTCCTATGCGGTGTACACGTAAAGGAAGTACCTTAGGGCTTCAGATGCTTCCTGCTTTCTATAAATCCAGCAAAAGTCATTTGATGATACGCCCAGTCTCTTTGCGTGCCTACTCAATGCATATATTATATCATTGGCACTTTGTAACCGCGTAAGCGATTTTCGGCTGAACTCCTGCTCCAATCTGTGCTATGCGTCTTGATGTTTTTCCAACAAATCGAGCGACCTACAGTTTGTACTAAGCCGCCTCCGAACGACGGATGGTTCTTTATGAGTAGCCTTCATTTCCTGTCGAAATAAACTCGAACAGCTTGACATTCTCTGCCGAGGAGCGACCGCAATTAGAAAATTTAACTTAATTTTTTATTTAAATTAATTTTCCATAACAGTTGGATGTTGGTAGAACCAGAACTCGAACCCTGACCCTTCGAATGGCAGTACTCAATGCTAACCACTCGGCTATCGTGGCCGCCTGTTCAATAAAAGATCTTATAATGGAGTTTAAAAGTAGAGAGTGGCTTGTCCCGACTCTTCCATGTTGGCAAAAAGGAATTGAAAGTGGCCTTTCTTGCAAGCCCGTCCGCCATCTCGTTATCCGGTACGTTGCTCTGCCCTGACACGCTCGCTAGATTCAGAGCGAACTGCTTAGGCACCACGTTTAGGGGGTTTATGGCAATTCCGGGGTTTTTAGTGCAGCCTGGCTATCTAAGAAGATATAATTATAATTTATCAAGAATAACATTCGAATTGGATAACTAATAGCCGAATGTTAGTTCGAAAATTTCGCTTGAAAACCCCTGCAAAGATTCGGAAGACGAAATGGTCTCAAATTGCCTCCCAATTTTGTAAGCCTTGCTGAAAGTATCCCCTACAAATCTTAAGTAATGAAGATGTCAAGCATTTTCGTGCAGGCATCTTCCGAGAGAGGGACTATTTTTTAATAACCCAGTCGTGGATGGAACATCTTGGAACCAGGAGGCACCGGAACGTACATATAACCTTTTCTCGAGTAATGCGAAAACCTGCTCGGATGGAGAATCCTTCTCCGCTACCTGTGGTATATTGAGCGATAAAAAATAACTTACAAGAATAATGAAAATGTCGCAGCACAAAGAGGGCGGCCCGAACGTAGGAAGAGCAGAAGCTGAAATACTGAGGTACTTCCTTGGTTAGTTTAATGACAGCGGAGGGTTGTGCAGCAGTGTCAATGGGAAATGGCTGGGGGGGGCTAAGAAATAGGATCCTTCCGGGTATATCCCTTTCTTTGGCGTAGTTGTCACATGAGTACCGACTGCTCTCATCCTGGGCAGGGGCCCCATTTCATGCAATAAAGTAAACAATCAAACTTTTTTCACACCTTAACGAAGGGAAGTTCTATAAGTTCCTCGGATCACAGAAGAAGCCGAAACGGCAATGAAGAATTGGAGGGTCCTAAGAGAGCTACTTTTCGAATCTTCTCAAATTGACATTTGTATAAGTAAAAGCACTTCTTTCCGTAATCCTGATACCACCAAAACCTCTAAACAGTACAAAAAATCTGTTATACCTTAAGAAAGTCTACCAAGAACCCTGCCTCGGAAATTGAGATGCTTAATTCTTTCACAAGGCATTGCCATTGGCATCAGTGTCACCAGAAATGCTCAAGAGAACATTAAATAAATTATAATAATCCTGTACTCCCACCATCAAGGATAGGAAAAAGAGACCCTCTCCGCCTCGATGTCTTCATAGCAAAAGTTTCGAATGCCAAAACCGTTGATCATCGGTTTCCCGAAAGGAAATAAAATAAAACCTCAAATGTGGTATCAAAAAAAAAAAAAACACAGAAAAAGAAAAAGAACCCGCCAAATAAAATCAGAAGGACAAAAATTGATACAGCAGCAACATAAAATTGGAAATTGAAACGAAAATGAAAATGTAAACGACAATGCCGAAATGAAAATTCGAATGCAAAGCTGACAAACGAATTTCAATACGCACGCAGAGTGAACTGAGTGAGCTGAGCTGAGTGAGTTGTAGGCAAGCAGGCAGGCAGGCAGGCGGCATACAGGAAAAAGGACTAAAAGCCCTTGAATAAAGCAAAGAGCGGTGTGCGGGGAGGGTGTACGAAAAATTTGCATGGTTCGTTTAGCAAAGTGGATGTTAAGTGTAATGCGATTTTTATGTAAATTTCACAGTGGAAAATGTATTGTGCACACAAAGACCGAGCGTAGACCAGCCGGGAGAGAGGGCAGAGCACAGCAGCAGACAGACAGACAGACAGAAATATATCGACAGCTGAACGATTGAATAAAGTAGGCGGACAAGCGGACAGACAACGAGTGACTAGTTTGGCAACTGCACTTGGCGCTATGGCAACCATTCAATTTATTGGCAACTTATTGCAACGATATTGGCGATAACTCGTATCCACTATGCAATGAGTGGTATGCAATGAGGGATGTGCGCTATGTTGGCTGCGGTTGCCTCCTGCTCTATACTCATACGTGTAGTCATGATCGTGGTCATGGTCAACCAGGCCACAGTGCAAATACGCCGCCCAACCGCTGGAGCCTGCTGTTGCTGCGCCTTCTTGATACACTGCTGCGCTATGCAAATATTTCAAATGCGAGGATAATTCAAAATCATCGAACAAATCGGCAGTCAATGCACGCAAAGGATTTGCCAACTTTTTTTTCTATTTTTTTTTTTTACTTTTTGATTTAATGTTTAACAAAAAAAAGCTCTCCTGCCGGGTGTGAGTTAGACTTGCCAAAAAAGTTAGTTAAATATTTGCTTCAAATTTCATGGCGCTCTCGTGTCCACTGTCGCATATTCAACATTGCCATTATCAACAGAGCAGCAGCAGCTGAGCAGCAACCACTTGAACATCATAATCACCTACATTGCTTGTCATGTGTGTGTGTGTGTGTGTGTGTCGTTTTGGCGGCGGTGGCGTGGGTCGACAACCCTTTTCCTTGCGCCGCACAACTTGGCAGCCGTCTGGTCTGGTCTGACTGTAGTTGTCCGCGTGTAACGTCCTGTCTGTCTGACCCATTGTCTGCCCTTGGCGGTATTGAAAATCTGAATTAAGCTGCAACACCAAAAGCTGTCAAGCACAAGCACACCAAGTGAAACTCCCCCCCCCCCCCCCTCTTTCGCTCACCCAAACTGCGTGCATATCGAAGCTGTTGCTTTTAGTCCTTTTTTCCGCTTGGCCAATATTTCATGAGTGCATGGGCGTATTTTAACTTTGATTGCCTGTGTGGCCAGCACAGCCTTCAATCTCTCCCCAGAGATACACACACACTTGCAGGCTTGTCCATTTCAGCTATGTCAATATGCATATTTGTTCATACAAAATTCACTTAAATTTCGAGTGGCGAGCATTTGACTAAACCACATATTTTGTATTATTTTTTATTTGTTTTTGTAAATTTGATTTTTTTTTAAATCCCACAATTTGACTGTTGACCAACCTACGGCCATTGAACACCACCAACACCGCTGTCACTTTGATCGCTCTCTCTTTGCCTCTCTTTTCACCTTCCTCTCACCACCTTAACGGGCTTGCCACTCAATATTTCGAGTGTTGACCACTGAAGTGTTGCAAATGCAATGAAATGTAATGAAAATCAAATTGAAAATGGTCATATTTGTATTTTGTAATTAACGAAATGAAGAGGTTCACTGACGTGTACTTACCGCGAGAGCGAGCGCACGAGTATGTATTTAACTAACTGGGCTTAAACTGATTGAATTTTGATGATTTCAAAATTAGAAATATGTATGAAGAAAAATCAAAAGACTCTCCCATTAAATAATAATGGTCTCTTCACATGGCGAGGCGTGCTGTGCGAGCTCAATGTACTCAATTGTTTGGTGTCTACACTTTAGAGGCAGTACTGATTACCGAATTCCCTCTCAAAAAGTCACTGAGACAGAAAGTAAGGGACCTCTCCACGATATTCCGCCACAAAAGCCTTGCGTCACACCCGACCATGGGGATCAAACCATGGCAGGAAGGTCATATTCGCTTTAGGGTGCGCCAAAATCTTATCACGTAAATGCTTGACAAAATTTCCTCCAGAAAGACTATTGATGGTACACTGGGCTTGGAAGTTGGTGCAGCCACTTGTTGATCCGCTGTGATTGCTGCTTTTCCCGGTCGAACCCTCCTAGCGCTTGTTGCCAGACGTTTTCTTCCAGAACAGAAGCCGGGGTGTGTGTGCGGTCGCCCCTCGGTAGAGAATGTCAACCCCTCCGAGTGTATTTCTGACACGAAAATCAAAAGCTCCTTATAAAAAAATCCATCAGCCGTTCGGCGTCGGCTTAATATAAACTGTAGATCCCTCCATTTGTTGGAAAAACATCAAGCCGCAAAACCACAAATTGGAGGGGGAGCTCGGCGGAAAATCGCTTCAGCGGTTACAAAGCGCCAATTATATATAGATAAATAACTGCCACAGGAGTCATAATTATGTTCCAGGTGCTCATAAAAGGCATCTACTCGTATGCTTGCATCCTGCTTCTCTGCCATTGGGGCGTAGACATAAAACAGCAATCATTTGAAAAGCTTCACTTTGATGTTGATTGTGGTGAGATGTTTATCCTTATATCTAAGCGATAGAGTCTCTCCCCATTTACACTTTTGGACGGTGATGAACGTTTTCAGGGGTCACCATTAAAATATGGGTCCACATCGGAGCCTTATGCTTCCTATTTTTCTTTAGAGAAGATTTGTATGTGGTCCCAAACTCCAACCACAACCTCAGAGGGTTCACTTTACCCTTTCTACTGGGTCCAAAAGTAATAGCTGAACTGCAAAGTTTCTATAGATCTATGTTCTATTTGTCTTTATTTTTTTTTAATAGATTGTGTAACCATCGCTTTGTCCGAAATGTACGAATTTTGACAGCTTTCTAAGTGCTCAATTGATCAAGTCAAGGTAACCAGGCAGCAAAGCCAGTTCCCACTGAGCAAAGACCTTAAGGCCGTAAGTCGTAAGCTATTCGATCCATATGTATAATAATCGTATCTCTCCACGACCCGTAGAATGACAATCAAAAGCGGCTTGAATAAGCATTCAAAGAATGATAGTTTTTACAAATTCCCTACGAAAATGTCGCTCCAGTTCTTCTACTCATCGAATACTTGAAGAAGACCACAACGTTTTACCAAAAAATCAAGTTCAAATTTGAGTTTACTCCTTATTTTTTATCAATAATTTGAGATTCTAAAGATTTATTTGTATAAAAATTGGCTATCTTTAAAAGTGAAAAGACAATTTATATGGTGTAGAAATATTGGTAGATCTCCTGATAAAAAAATATAGTCAATAATTTTGCTTAAAAAAAGCAATAAGATTTTCCAAAATTAAAAAAAAAGGAACAAAAAAATAAAGGCTGAATTAACTCCCCGACGGGGAATTGAACCCCGGTCTCCCGCGTGACAGGCGGGGATACTGACCACTATACTATCGAGGACCGTGGTGAAATGCTGACAAAGTCTGTATATAATTTAAAGTGGAATGTTATTGACTGCTAAAAGGCAATAAAAGAAAAAAGAGAATTAAAATAAAAAAAGGGAATGAAAAATAAAAATAAAAACAACAATTACTCATATAAACAGCAGTAAGTGGACTTAATGCAAATACAAAACGTTGATATTTTATGATCGCTTATAAACGCTACAGTCAAATTTTAACTGATTGCCAAAAATAGAATAAATATTTTACACACGATTAAAAAATAGCCACGCAGAAAATACGAAAATAAAAATTAAACAACAACAAATGCATTATAAAAGAGCAGCACTTGACGACAGCTGTGAGCATTTAAGGGATTACAGTAGGAAATACTAAGAAAAAATCACATCAGCTATACATACATATGTAAATATGTATGTAGCATACAGTGCAGTGAAGGTCATATTAACTGAGCGGTACAGTTAGTGATGTACCAAAAAACTAATTTCGGCACCCTTCAGATCTCGGGATTTTTATTTTTATAATATTAAATTATTTTTTTTTATTAGGAATTTATAGTCTTCTATCAAAAATTAAATATAAATGAATTACAAAATTAAATTACTTTCTATAACGAAAAAATTATTTAATTTCTCTCCATTTTTTTTTTTTTTAATAAAATTTTTAATCAAAATTCTTCAACTCTTCTCTGAAGAAAAAAAATTCCCATTATCACTAAATTAAAAATTAGAAGACTTATAATATATTATTTATATTTATAATATTTTCCACTTAAGGGGTAAAGCCACTTTAGAGCCAGGTGGAGCCATCTTTGGAGAATGGACCAAATTCATTTGTTCCGCCATTTTTTTCTTTTTTTTGATTTTTATAAACTTAAAAGTGCTTTCCCTCGAAGCTGCGGCCGGCTGCATTGAAATTTATCTAAAAGGCATAGATTTCTATATAAATTAGCCTGGTTAAAATTTTGTGCGGCATTTCTCTGCTTTTTTTAAATAATTTTGGAATTATATAAAGAAATTTTTTCTATAATTTTCACAAGAATTTGAAATTATGCATTTTTTGCAAAATTCCCGTTTTTTTCTTTTTGAAAATTTTCCAAATAATTATTGTAATAAAATTAATAAATTTTATTCTCACATAATTTTAAAAATTCTCTGATGATTCTAAAATTTCAGGATTTGGAAAAAATCAAAATATTATATTATTGTTAAAAAATATAGAAGTTTATTAAACTATTAAATAATTTCGGGATCACAACGCACTGTCCATCACTCACAGATTTTAGTTATAGATAAAAATTAATAATTCTCACTACACTAACCACCAACTATTGAGGTTAAGTGCTTTAAAGTGAACATGTGTGCGACCGCAAAAAAACAATAAATAAATAAATAAATTCCAAAGACAATATTATGAGTTTACAAAAACAAAAAAAAAACAAATACCAGCAACATAAATAATTTTATGAACATATTGATTTTGTAACAGCAATATTTTGACACCGACACCGTAAAAACAATATAGATTTTTTTTCCAAAGAAAATTAACCCTCTACCGCTGATCAGCACATGAATATATAGTAAATGCGTTTAAGGGTTAAAAAAAAATAATAACAAAGGGAAACCATTAAATTAGCAGCCGCGCGGGGAAGCGTTTTCCAGACACAAAATACCACAGGTTAGCGCTAATTTATTTCCATTTGCAAGCGTGTGGCTTGCTCCGTGGCTTGTTGATAATCACTGACTTGTCGCGCTGTCTCGCCTTTGTTTCTTTACTTTAGCCTGCCGCGCAAAGCAGAGTAGATAACTAACAACTGGGCGAGCATCCTTTTTATTATTTGTAGTTTTGGGAGTTCATTTGGCTGCGAAAAAAAGGAACAAATTCACTAATAACAATAACAAAAATATATCTGGGAATGCAACAGCGAGTGAAGGAAATTTATGTGTCTGGCTGCACTGAACAACCAGCATATCCTGCGAAGAGGAAACAAAAAATCCACCCAACCGCAGCTAACCAACCAACGAAACCACCAACCCCTTGGGCGTATTTTAATACTATAAGCACCAAGGATGTGCACGCACGAAAAAAAAGGATAAACAAATAATAGAAACCATTTTTAGAAACGCGAGTAGCCAAATAATGTGTGTGGCTATATGTAAGAGCGCTTACAAATGTTAGGAAGTGCCAAACTAACACTTTCCTTCCACTAAATGTTGCTTTGTGCTGTTTCTTCCTTTTTTCCATTTTCTCCATTTCTTTTTTTTTTATTCATTTGCCGACACACATCGTCTTGGCTTTCGCTTTACATTACATCCCGTTGGGAGTTGGTATTATTGTTGGTTTGTATTGGATAAAAATGGCATACCATAAAGCGTTAAATGCATGCACTAATGAGAATTAATGGCGATTAGAGACTGGCAAATGAACAGCGCAGGGTGCGAGATTTGGAAGATAAATGTTTGTGGTTGTGGCTGGTGCCGTTGGCAAGATATTGCATGAGAAGCAGAGGAAAGGATGTTTCGAAGTTTGTATTGTTCGGTGAAACAGCACTCATATTAAGATAAACCGGAAAAGAGGTTTATCACGTAACAAATAGAGGTGTCGAGTTGCTTCGTGAGCTTGTATATTCACATGTTCCATGAATCCTACTTCAGGAATCCAGTAGTTTTATGATCCCAGGTAAATCCGCAAGTGGAGCTTTCTAGAGCTTTTGCTAATTGTTATCAGTGACTCCATTCAAAGTTAAGAGACGAGCTCACAGTTAGCTCCATTTCATTTCGATATACAAGTACTTTTTCTTCTTCAGTCCATGAAAGGCACCAGCCTAATAATAAAAAAAAAACACTTTCCGTTGAGATGCCTCCCGAAATGGGAATCTGTCGAGTCGCCAATAGCGAAATATTAATTTCTTCTTTTTTTTTTTGAGGCAAACGGAGGCACCAATTATAGCTGGTCCTTCGAACTTATTCTTTCTATGCCTCCACCGTTGTCTAGAAAGTCAAAAAATGTAAAACCTGGCGGTTTTTTATCTACCCAATCGTCATAACCTAACCAGCGTAGCTGCTCTCTCTTTATTGGCTAACCTGTGTCAAGTTCCATAAATCTTTCGCTAAGTCTGTGGTACTAAGGAATTCAGTCCTGGTTTTTATTATAGTCTGCATTTACAGTTGCGAAGCTAATCCTAATTTCCTTTCGTCCTCGTCGCACATTCTGCAAGCCGGACCAACCATTGGACGAAAGAGGGTGCAATCCTTGTGAAAATTAACTAACTCAGCGGTCAAATAAAGGAGAGAGACTCCACTATTGTTGTTGTTGTAGTAACAGCTACGTTAACCCCACATGGAGACAAGTTTAGGTCAATCTAAGTCACCGAGGTCATCTAGCGGGAAGTCCAGGAAACGTGCCGTTTCGACGGGATCAGACCAGAGGGAGAGGAGGGTTAGATGTGTCGGTTTAAGGGAGCATATGAAGGGGTGGTTAGCGTCGTACGGAGACTCTCCACATGCTGGGCATTTGTTAGGTATGTTGGGATCGAGTCTGGATAGGTAGGAGTTTAACCTGCTAGAGTATCCATAACAACAACAACAACAACAACGGCAGTGTACTGTCATTCCACCCGGCGAATGAAGAGCTCACCCCAATTTGTAAGATCTTTTAACATATAGCTGATTTCATACCCCGCTCCGATGAAGGAGCAGGACCATGCGTCCAAATACATCTTTTATGTCACGATGTCAAGATTTAAGCGCCAGGATTAACAAAGGAGGTGTATTTGGTGCCTGAAGTCAGTAATTTCAAGAGCGACTTCGCCGAGGCTCAAAATACGGTTTTCTGTAGTACCATGGTACCTTCGGATCGAAAAATATTGTGATATAAGGTAAATATATCTCCAGTTATATAGATGAGCGTCATTCCAAGGTCCACATCAACTCTCTCAAGAAACTGTGAGAGAGCAATTCAGGCTGCTTTAGTACAGCCACCACTTAAACTATTAGTTTTCGACAAAAGGAGGGCTGGTACGATGAAGATTATAATACAACACCACAACGAGCGCTGCATTGCAGAGATACAGATAGTTGAAGAGAAACGCTGAAAATTCCCAATACCGACTCATCGAATGTCGAATCTTTTTTACTTCTGTGCAGAGTAAAACGAGAATTATGATAGATTTGTGGAGCTTGGTCTTTGTACCTCGGAGGAAGTTATTTTCAATTGTCAGATTAGTGGAGGACTTCACTAGACTTCACACCGACTTCGCAGACCCTTTATCAGCGCCATGAAGAGGATCTAGAATTATTTCAACATTTTCTCTGCATGTAATTATTTTTTCGGATCCGAGCTATACTCTTAACCTCAAAATATCATTATAAGAGACGAATAATTCAAAGAGAGCTTGTTACACATACTCAAGCCATTTTATTTATCCTCACTCATTTAATATTCATTGGGAAAAATCGTAGAATTTTTCAACCCCAAATTAAGCTGAATTTTTGATCTGTCAGTGATGTATGGAGGTAACAGTGACAGCAATATTTATGCACCCCACAAAAGTAGGCTATAAATAATAACGCTGGTAATTGCACTGGTACACTTGTAAGTAATTTGATGTGTGCATAACTAAAATGATGTCCTTTGGGAATCAATAAAATGCAATCAACGAAAAAGGACTTTTGCGTGCAGTTGTAGGTAGTACATACAAGTATATATGTTTATATGTACACGTATATGAGTAAATTTAATTATATTAAATGTAAAAGCTATGAATACAAAATAATATTAATTAAGGTAAGAGAAGTGTCGAGCTTTTATAGTAAGAAGCGTGAGATTTCTTTGAATTATAAATGCAAATATTTATAATTAAAAATTAATATTGAATGTATGTAAGTATATATATGATATATAAATTTTCTGTTCATTTGTAAAGAAACGCAAATCTACCGACCCATTCGCTTGAAATTTCACGGATTTTTTTTTTTTTTTTGAGTAGACCAATCAACAGACCAACGAAAAGAGAGCGGCTCCGCTGGCTAGATCATGTCGTCCAAATGAATGAAAGCACTCCAGCTTTGTAAGTATTCGAAGCAGTACTGGTGGAAGCAGACAAAAAGGAAGACCGAAACTATGTTGGCACGAGCCTTCTTATACGAAAAAATCGTATTTATGGTTCGATTTACTTGAAATTCAGTACTCTTCTCTCCGGAAAGTGGACCAGGGTCCGATTTGCTTTAAATTCGCTACATGGGTGGCTTTCTGCGAAAAATCATATTTATAGTTCTTTTAGCTTGAATTTTTTCGGGAAGTGAAGGATCTGCTAGTATATTATAATATATTAATTTATTTATAAATAAAATATTATTGCAGTCATATAAATGCAATTTATGTAAAATATTAAAAATATGATTAAACGCTTTTATGAACTCGCATGCCTTTAAAGTGCATTCTCCCTCGCAACTTTTGCCATTTTTGAGTTTATTTCAAGCACTCAAAAAAAAAATAAATAATATTATGACTTTTGTGCAAACATTAAATGCAATTTTTTTCGTACATATGTACATATGCTGCCTCTTATAATATTTATGTCCTGCACACACATACATGTACATGTACATTTACTAATATGCTTTACTACTGCAATATGCCACATTCACTATGGCATTTTGCATTTTACAACAGACAACTCTATCCGCTACGACAGTGATGACGGTACAAATGCGTTTACACAACACATAAATACACACATACATATCGTATATTAATACATGTGCAGTCTAGGTGGGTGTGCGTGTGTGTGTTTGTACTTTTCATATGTGCATAAAATATACCTTTACATGATATTCGAGTTTATGCCGACACTGAAACCGGCAAACTTGACAGTGAAAATGGCAAATGTGGCAGAAACATTTGCCACATAGCAAAAGTAATGTGCGTATATGTCTCATTTATGTCTGTCTGTCTGTCTGGATGCCTGGATGCCTGGCTGGCTGCTGGCTGGCTGGCTGTCTCGTTGGCGGACAAGGAAGTTTGAAATTGAGTTGAGTGAAGCTTCTAGCAACAGAATTATGGAATGGAAAAAATAACAGCAACAAATGTATGCAATAACTATATATTTTTTAAATAAAATTAAAGTATTAAGTTGTGTTGGAGGGATTTGAAATATTTTTCACGGAAACTTAAAATTTTTTAAAGGTAAATAAATACCCGAAAGTTGCATCGGAGTCATTAAACTACGCTCCTGGCAGAGTTCCCTTATTCTTCGAGTGAAAAAATTGGCAATTGTTTTATAAGATGGGGAAACGACCATTTTATCGGTTGGTGGGAGTAGGCTTACCGCTGATTGAGAAGTTGTATTGTTCAAAAAAGAACAAATCTCATATTAAAGGGCTGATGAACGGAAAAATGATGGGCTAACCATCTTTGCTGTAGAAAAGCTGGCCGTAAGATGAAGTAAACTTTCTCTACAAAAACAACAACAACTACGAACAAGATAATCGACAAAAAAACTGCCTAGTTAACTCTTTATCGACCTCTTCTAGACACTTTGGACATCAACACTCGCCAGCCTGTCAATGCGGCGTTCAGTATATATTAATGCGTTGATCACGGTCCGATAATTCAACCATCTGGGTACTAATTGGCATTGTGGAGTGAACTCATTAACCACTTTAATAAAGTTCGAGACTCTAAACCACTTTCATGGGTACCTGGATGCTAGGCAACTTCACATCGATCAGACACTATACTCCTGGAGAGCATTTGCTACTTGAAGGGAGTTTCGAGGGTTCCTGTTCTCCGGTCTGCAGTTCTTTCATCTGGTTCTTTCTTTCAATGAATAGATCTTTCCTCAAGAGAAAGTACTTAACAGCGTGTTGCTTCTAGCAAAATAATGTGAAACACATCTATCAAGAAGAACACTGGAGAAACCCTTCTACATACTAGCTGTATAAATCGAAAAAATTTCACTAGATGAGACCACCAAAATTGTCTCTTCGACAAAATAAAAGCTTGAAAGTTTAAAAAATTGACGTTCTACTTTAGTTGATTCTTAATTTGAACTACTTCCGCGTAAAAAATACGTACCGGGGAAGACTAAAACTGTACTTAATGAGGAGATCTCGACAAAATTGCTAAAAAAAAAACTCAAACCTTGCTTGGCGAGGAATAAAGCTCACTCAAACTGGAACGATAGCACACTAATAGTTTCTTCATTTTGCCGTTCTGCGCTGATCGGAAGTACAAAGAGATGTCAAATCCTTCTCTCTCTGATTTTGTCAAAGATGTGAAGGTTTCCTTCTTCCTCTTCTTGCACCGGCGAACATTTCAACGTATAAAATCAACGTAAAGAGGAAGATTAGCTACAGGACCGTATCCTTTTTATGAAGTTTTCCAACACCAAATCGCAAAGTGGCTGCTGAATACCCTCAATACTTTTACGAATTCCATCTTTGAAGTCTTGAATTGACGTTGGCCTGTTGGTGGTGTAGACCTTATCTTTCTCATGGCCCTAAAAGAAGAAGTCGCTAGGATTTTAATCTCTTCTTAGAGAGGTTCGCAAACTTCGTTTAAAAGATCGTTGGTTTCGTTGCTTGTGCGGCACGTAGCACCGACTTGTTGAAAGTAAACGTCGTCCATATCAATACCATCCAATTTCGGCCATAAAAATCATTAATCATCACTCTAAAGCGCAATCCATTCACCATAAACTTCACCAAACAGTTACACGTTGAGGATGAAGAAGCTTTTCAACCATAAATCTTGGGCTTACCGAGTCCCTTAAGCGACGGCTTTTCTTATCGACATAGCCATGGAGATGGAAATCGCCCGCAACAGTCAAGATGATTTTCCGCAGAAATTCTGGATCATTTTTATGCATTTCAAGCACATTATGAGCAAATACAAGACATTGTTGTTGATCCGCCGGCTTGAGTTCTTGTGTTAACAGATCTTTATAAGCATTTTGTGGAATGCCCTATTCCAAAGAAACACGATTAATGGATAAACCTGGGTTTTCTTCAAGACTTTGGTCTAAAGCAGCAATATTCTCAAATGTTCTTGAGGCGTTGTGCACGTTTGTTATACTTCACATCAACAACTTGTTCCAACAACTCCATTTTTTCCGCCAATTTCCATATTGAGGTCCGACAAGGAGCCTCACAAACCGTCTCTGCCAGTTTTTCACCATTTTTATAGTGATTTTTAATCATTTCAATGCGTTGTTGAAGCGTGTCTCGTTCCATTTTTACTACTGGCGCAGTTTTTACTTGTCAAAAGGACATCTACCGGGTTAGCAGGCTATTCAAATTTACTAAAAATATGTTCTCATAAAGTACTAAGTATTGGGAGCCATAGTAGGGATCAAATCGATCATTTTCAACACCATGTAAACCACATAAATAGGAGTGACGAGGAAGTTAGTATACAGAGACCTCTGTTAGATAGATGAAAGTCAAATTTTTACTTAGATAATATCTCGATGAGAACTAGCTTGAGATTCCTCCTCACCTCTGAAGGCTTTTTATATATGGGAAACTAATTATTTTTTGTTCTTTTTTTTGGCAAAAAGAAATGCTCTTCAACTTTCATTTCACAGCTGGTTGCTGGTAATGGAATGAAGCACCGTAGCAGGTACACACATATGCAAGGAAAGGACCTTTACCCCCATATCATGTGTTTAAGTACACTTCATTTACTACCTAATGCATATCCTTGCGCTTGTCATTTAATGCAATAAATTATAATTGCATATTATAGCGAGGAATCTCTAAACGCATACCATCCTAAGCTGATAACTAGCAATAATACTAATGTAAGTACATATGTAAGTCTCTCCCACACACACATACAGCAGCAGCCAGCCAGCAAATAAGTGCCTAATGCAATAAATATTTTATACAATTTCTTTTTATAAATTAAATTATGAGTTGTAATGCGGCGCAATGGCAGACAATGGTAATATGCGGTTTTGTCGATAATCATTTCGTCGACGACAGCGCCGCTGCTGAGTCTGAGCAACCCTCGCTGGAGCTGTAAAACCATTACGTATCTGTCTCTGAGTTCTACTTTGCGTGTAAGCGTATGAAACTTTTATCTGCCATTTGTAGTGCCAAATATACATTGGCGTAGTGATGCTATTGTATCTTCAGCTTTTCACTTGCAAATGGCTGGTGGTTGTTGAAACGAAGCAACATCCCTCCGCTGCCTTTGCTTCATAGCAAGCTAACGTCTGCTGCGTTGTGACGTTGTTGTAATGCGCGTAAATGCGTTACGGCTGCATGGCTTTGATGTTACTTGCCACACACAACCACTCCACCCTCGCTTACGCATTTTCATAGTAAAAAAAAAACACTTGAGCCTCGTACGGCAGGGTTGTTGCGCCTTCAAGTATGCACTGGTGTATTGTTAGTTTTGATATATGGTGGCGTACGCGTTGATAGTATACATGTAATTCAGGCGCCGCCAAATGCACTTGCCACACTCAGACACACACACACATACACACACAGAGGCATGCAGCAATATTTGCAATATTGCAAATTGCAAAATATGCCGTTACTTGTAATAAAAGTGTAAAATGCCTTTGTGCATGTGCTTGTATGTTGTGGAAAAAATGAAATAAAATAAAATAAAAACTCGCACAGATGTTGTAAATGACCGTGAAAGTAACTACAAGCAGCATTCGCGAATGGTATGTGGCATTTTTCTGGTTTGTTCAACTTTCCACTAATTTTATTGGCACTCTTTGGCGGCTATAAATCCGTGTTTCTGCGAGGGTGTGCTCATCTTTTAATCTTTTATGTTATTAAATAATGGATTATGCTTCATATGGTTTGCCTAATGCCAGGCCATGCGTGCAAAAATCAGTTAGAGCCCATACGCTGGTGTGGTAAATGTAGTCGCAAGTGTCAGGCGGATAGTTATATCCAATAAAAATTTATGGGATTTTAATAAATGATGTACCTTCTAGGCTTCTCACTGTATTCGAGGCTAGCAGTCAGTCCAGTCAACTTAATTTTCCTCCTTAGAAGTCGGTGTTCTGACTATAGAGTAATTAAAATGTTCTCTTCCCACGCAGAGAGACCAAACTCTAGAAGTCGTTCACAATTTAGACGTTCAGAACGTTCGAGAGAGACCCGGGAGCTCAATGGTCCTCTGTGTGTGGACGACGCACGGTATACCAGACTACGGAGCAATGGGATGTACGGCAATATGGGCATACTTACCAGCTCTGCTGGCTGGTTCATGTTGCCCGGAATGGCGATAAATACTTCCAGCTTTAAAAGTATTCCATTATTCAATGCAATACCCACTAATGGAAGCAGGGAAGGAGGAAGATCTTCACGCCGTTGTATAGATTGGCTTGACTTGGTATTGGCATCTTAAATCTCGGAATCTTGGCTAAACTGTTAAAGTAAGAAACGACTGACCTGCTATTGCTGATTCGGCTAAAATCGTGATACCCCAAGACGTAAGAAGAAGAAGAAATTGACATTCCGAACCAAAAGCAACCGAGGACTATCGATTGTGGGTTAAATAAGATTACATTAAGATGACTGGTTCTGTAAAGAAGACCGCCGGAGTATATTCCGATTAATACATTATGATGCACCGAAATATGTTCAGAATATGTGACCATGGCATAATCGAAAAAACTTCGATATATCATCTCCTCTGAGAGAGAATTTCGACAGTTGACAGTGAGTTAGTCAGAGTGACAAGCTTCACTGCCTGCATTCCTTGTAGGCTTATGATTGCAAAGCTCACGAAACTATACCAATCTTCCACCATTCACATCGTGTTACATCTGATATGGAGGGAGGAATGTCTAAATTCTGCTTTTGCGCGCAAGGTAGCCGCCATCAATAATTCAAGAGTTGCCTCTACTCAGTATTTTTGAACACGAATTAAATGAATCCCATATCGCGATAGAGGTTTGGCTTTTCGACTGAATTTCGATCTCACTTATGGAAGTCCCTCACCTAAACAGTGAGCATAAACTAAAAAAAGTAATACATTGGTCAGGAAACCTAAATCTTCTGTCAATAGTTGGCTTTCTGGCACCCTCCTCGGCCTAACTTTCCTTAATGTTTCGGCCGATCGCTGGGAAATTTTTATTTCTTCCAACATTGAATTTTTGTGTGAAATGGAGTTCTCTTTGCCATAGTCTGTAAGAATTCCTATATATCTTTAATAAACAATAAACCACGTGGTTGTCTCAGTGATCAAGGAAGTTAGATATAATATTCCCAAGCTTATCGACTCAATTTTTTGCCTCCACTTTCTGCCCTCTTTCGTTTTACAAAGTGTACTCAACTCTCAAAATCTTATGAAAAAACTTTTTAACTCATCCCAAATGTAGACTACATTTTTGCCCGATAAGCCCAAATGTAGGCCACGTTTTCTAACACTTAGTGAAATTCTATTATTATGAAGGCCTTCATATGACCAAAATAAGCTGTTGCTTAACGTGTTTTTGTCCACACTTTTAATAATAGAATTATAATAAATTTTTATAGAAACCCCTTTTATCGCTTGGCATTCATAATTGAAGCAAACCGCAGTCATTAAATTTTAAGTAGACACTGCATAGCATATATGTACATAGATATTTGCCACAAGGAAGTGTATAGAGTCTACAATGAGCATTTCGAAAGCAATATTCTCGCCTTTTCGCAACATTACATTAATCTTTATACTAAAAATTTACGACACTCGGTTTGACCTTCCGCTTTGCTTAGAAACTTCCTGCCTGCGCGCGCTTAACGAGTGTACGAGCCTGTTGCCGCAGCAAAAAAAACAACAGAAACAAGATAAAGACTAAGAATAGTAATAATAAAAATAAAAATTCAATGCCAGCCATATAGTGGCGCTACGAGGGTCGATAGTGAAATTTTTATTGCGAAAACATTTACAAGAAATACTTGAACTTCTTCGTATGTGAGTCGCCTACGAAAGGGGTTGAACGACATATTCAGAGCTGACATTTAGCACTTGTTGGCTCGCAAATCGCCTCAACTACTTTATGATAAACTTTATTTATGCAAAAGTCAGAGACAGAGTAGTCATAGTAGTAGCGCGTACTAAATAAATAAGCAGTAGTTTGTTCGTAATAAAAAAAAAAACTAAAACAAAGGTTACGCAGTGTAAACACTACAAGTTGATTATGAATTTTATGCCTGCATATATTTACTTTTTATAGCAAAAAGTTTATTATTTCTTAGCAAATCTGTGAGGGCATACTCGCATATATGTCCATATATAGTTGCCAAAGGGGTGTTTAATAAAATAATAATAATTTTTTTTTTGCCTACATTAAAGTCCCTTTTTCATATTTTACTCATTTAGTTAAATATCACGTTATGTCCAACCCAGCTATGTAATATGTACCCGTTTTTTTTCCTCATTTTCATTTGGCAGCTGTAAAAAGTGACCATAAACCTTTGCTTTAACGAGGAGTTAAATGATTTGTAGCGCAAAATAAAAGCGCATAGTTAAAGTTGGCAATAAATTGCGCACACGACATACAATGTAATGCACCCTGTATATATGTAGGTACGTATGTAATTGAATTTTTTAATAGTTTTGTTTTAATGTGTTATTAAAGTGCGAAAATACATAGTTAAACTAGTAAATAGTTAAGATATTATGAAAAATAAATATTACTGGAGGGGGAGGAGGTGAGAAAGGTAAGGAATGCATTAAAATTCATGAGTGGAATAAAAATTTTGATTAAACATAATTTATTCAAAAGACGAATATTAACTATGTGCTTGTAAAATGTCGCTACTTATTTCATACAAAAAAAAACGCCCAAAAGTATGCTACAGAAAATCACTACACCATTTAAATTTAGTTCTGTGCTTTAATATATTTAACCATGGTAGGCAAATCAAGTTTACAGCGCTACGTTTTAGGGTAAGACAAGGTTTTGTCACCGACATCGTTCACAGGCACTTTCAAAATGGTTCGAATTAGATTTAAAATTCGCTTTTTACTTGTCTATTTTATAATAACATATCAATTATTATGTTTACACATTATAAAAATATAGCATATATCAAGCAAATCGCACCCTAAATAGGATTTAATAGGATTTTTTTCGAATAGTTCGGTTCCTAGCTTACTTTCCTGAAATAAAAGTTTTCCCCATTTAAATCTGGAGGTATCTGCATTGCAAATTTCAAAGAAATCGAACCATAATTAGGGTTATTTCGGATAGATTAGTCCCGAAAAGAAAAGCTATCTATGTGTTTATCAAAGTGAATTATTAACTATGTTCTAAATATTAAGCAAATCGAGCCATAAATATAGAAAAGATCAGTCCCGGGTGAACTTCCAAAAAGAAAATTTCTCCACATTTTCGATTTAGGCAAAGACCTCTACCAAATTTAATTTAAATCCATGATTTAAAAATAAATTCGAATTTTTCGAAAAGGCCGGACTCACTTCCTGAAAAATCCTTTCTTATCAAATACGTAAGTCATACGTAGAACACACCCCACAATTCTCGGGTAACTACAGTCTGTGGTTTCGACTATCTAAACTATTGATCCATCAGATATTCAGGACAAAGTCTTTTACATATGTATATAGACTGAAGCATTTATTTTATTTTCGCAAATACTCTGTGTTTTTTTTTTTCTAATAAGAAAAATTAAAGCATTTGGCAGACAGAAAATCCAGTAGGGATGCTTAAAAGGCCATTGCATCACCAAAAAGTGACGTTTCACGTATTATTTCTCTTTTTTCCATAGGTTGAGCTTCTAGAGTTAAGAGTAAAAAATGTGTTGCAAATTTCTTGGCGTCATATATTAATAACAGGCATCTATTGACTAAAAATCAACTTTCTTAATAATCGCTGCAATATGCAAAGGTTTGCCATTTTGCTGTTAAAAGATTATTTTGTGCCCGATTCGGCATTTTTGAATTGTTTCTAGAAATTTGGTGAGTTAAATTTCAGTAATAATTTCGCCTTAATGGAACAACCAATGTCTTCAAAAAAGTGCATTCCATTCCTTTAAGACTTGAGGTTTTTACCCCAAAATCTATTCAATGGATAAGGAATAAAAGATTTATCTGCAAAATAAGTTCCCTACAAAACGTTGCCTACATTTTGGCGCACTCTCATAAAAGCTAAAAAGATAAATATAGAAAAATTATAATTTTTATTCCTCTTTCTCTCCTATTCCCTCCAAGAAAAATAATGAGAAATTTTTCTAAACGGACACCGGGAATATTTCTAAATAATTTTAAGCCTTAATAAAATATTTTTAGCCAAACCTGGACTTTGTACCGAATTAACATAAACAAATTATGAAACTCATATACCAACAATCTACTTAATTTGATACAGACAGTGTCCATAGTGGCAAATGGGATTTGTAAAACAACATGCTCGGCTGGCAGAAGCACACAAGCCCCAACTATTATAGCCAAAAGCCACACATACCCCTTTTTACTGGCACTCAAAAGCCTCTTGATATTTTGAAATTATAACAGAAAGTACAAAAAATGCAAACATAAATGCCGGAAAATCGGACACCCAATCAATTTAGCCAACAGCTTCAATTCGGCATGAAAGTTTTTGCTTAATGCGTCGCCTCTCTTTCTTTATTTAAATTTTTTTCGCTCTATTTCAATTCATTTTCTCAACTTATTTGCGCGTTCAGGCTTTTTCATTTGCAGAATTTTGCATTGCAAAAACATTTATTTGTTTATCTTTATTTGTTTTTTTCATTTTGTCATTCTTTTCGTTGGTGTGATCCTCACTCTCTCTTTCTCTCTCTCACTCTACGTGGCTTGGCAATGAAATTTGTTGTCCACTGCTCCAATGCCACCCAAAATATAGGTATTTGCCCATTTATGCCTGATTGTCTGCGTTGTGTGTATGTACTTTGATTCCATTTCTGTTTCTGTTCGTGTATGTGCATTGCTTCTTTTCAGCTTTTATGCCTATCATATACCGTCTGTCCATATAATTTCCCTGCCAGCTAAAGCTTTCCAATGCTGCGTGCTTACTCCGTTTGTCTGTTGTTGTCTGTTTGTTGACTGCTTTCTTTGCCTGTATTTGAGTGAATTGGCCCTTTTTGGGCATATCATTGTACACACTTTGTTTACTCATCGTTCGTCGCCATTTGCTGCTGCTGCTGCTGCTTCCTGCCGCCGCCAATGAAGTGCACTCATTGCACTCACCGCTTATCTCCTTTGTCAATTATTTCAGTTGAATGAATTTGCCAGATTTTGCATTCTATTTATTCTTCGTTTTCGTTTCTTTTCCGGCGCTTGAACGAATGAAAATGGAAATTTGCAAATTTTTTTCTCATATTCTGTAACGGATACAGACAGCCTTTTATGGCATTTTGGGCGGTGCGGGAAAAAATTTAGTGAATTCTCATAGGTGTGTATGTATATATTTAGTACCACCTAGAATTGCATCTGTCTCTCTGAGTGGACCTGCACCTACAATGGATTGCTCTTTCTGAACCGGTTTTTCTCGAGAATCTTCCAACTAATTACTAACCAACTCTTGCTAATTATTGGCACACGAGGTGCATGTATGTAGTCCTTATGTTATTTCAAGCTGTGATATGATTCTGTGTTTTGTTATGTTATGTTACGTTTAAGTTACGTTATGTTAAGTCACATTATGTTTTAATATACTGTTTTCTTAAGTTATTTTGCGTTATGGTATGTTGTGCTGTGGTTAAGTTACTTTATTTTATTATATAAAGTTATGCTAGGTTATGTCACATTATGTATTTTTGTGCTGTTTTCCATTATATTATGTTGTGCTGTGTTAAGTTATGTTAAGACACGTTATGTTAAGTCATTTTGTTCGATTTTCCATTATGCTATCGTATTTAATATTATATTGTGTTATAGTGTTTTGCCTTATGTCAAGCTATGTTATGTTATGTTGTGTCAAGTTAAGTTACATTATATTATGTTGTCTTGTGTCAAGATATGTTAGGTTGTGTTTGTTTTATGTTATGTTATGTTATGTCAAGTTGTGTTACGTTATGTCAAGTTGTGTTACGTTATGTTATGTTATGTTACGTCAAGTTATGTTACGTTATGTTATTGTCAAGTTGTGTTACGTTATGGTATATTTTGGCAAGTTATGTTATGTTATGTTATGTTACGTCAAGTTCTATTAAGTTATGTTGTGTTAGGTTATGTCATGTTATTTTATATGTTTATTTTCCATTTTGCAATATTATATTATATTATGTTATGTTTGTGTTAAGATATTTTAGGTATATCATGTTATGTTATATTACCTTATGCCATATTATTCCACGTTGACGATATTAATTCTCTAGCGACTACTTTGTTACTATAGCTACATATGTTTTGCTGTGCCTGTTTATGGTAAGATATGTTCCTCTAAGTTACCTTTGTATATTTGTAATCAATTCGATACATAGTATTTTGTGCCTATAACAATGTTGGTTATATTTTACTCTTAATTTAATTACATAATTTATGTTAGCATGTACATACATACATATGTACATAACACTGCTTAGCATAAAATTTATATGCCTCATTACTCAAGTGGCCAACAAATTACTCAACTATGCTTTACACCGATGATATTGATATTGCTACAATTTTTGTTCGAATTTATATATTTAATTAGAGAATATATATGGATGTACATATGTATGTATGTGTTTGCCCAAAACCGCAGACACATTTATATTAATTTACTTAAATGCATTTACAACTCAAATAGTTATTGCTAGAACAACAACAGAAATAATAATAATTATTTTAATTAAAAATTTCAATAAACGCATTCGTCAAGACATGCGGGGAGAGAGCGGGAGAGCAAAGAGGAGGTGTGGTGTGCTGGTTAGAAATGATAGAAGGCAAGGATACGCTCATTATCCCACAAATATGAAAATAATTGAAAAGATTTTTTTTATACTGACTTGAGAGAAATTAAATTGTGCAACAAAAGTTATATAACTTACATATATACATATATATAAAATTCACATATTCTGTATGCCTATGTGGATTTTTCTTTTCCCAACGAGATCATAAAATTCAACAATTACTGTTTGTAGATTTTGGCATTTATTTTTATTTAGTTTCTTTTTATTTTATTTTATTTTACTTTATTTGCATCCATTTTTCTATACATTGCATTTTTATTTTATTTTAAACTCTTTTTTATGTCATTTAAACTTGTACTCCATGTATTTGCAAAACAATGCAGCTGAACAGCCAGACAGCACATATACATACATTTATACTTATATATGTACAATACATATATACAGTGCAAATGTTTTCCCGCATTTATCATAAATAAAAGTTTTTTTTATATTTTTTTAATTTTTTTTTTTTAATTTTTTCACTATAAATTTTTGCTTCATTTTTATAATTTTTAGCAAGTGTCATGGTCAACATGTCTGACTTTGTTTGCCAAAAAATCAACAGCAACACACGACACTGGTTCATGACATGGCCCATGCTTTCGGCGCTGGAATGAACAAGAAGAAGAAGAAGAAAGGATATGTGACTAGTTAAATTGGAAAAAATTTAAATAAATATTAAATGGCATGAATGTGGAAATAATTAAAGTGAAACATATAAAATTTTGTAAAAAGTTCGAAAAATAAAAATAATAGAAATTAATAAAATAAATGAATATTATATTTAATGATTTATCTAAAATTAAATTAAATTAAATATAATCAAACGAAATAAAATAAGAGAAACTGAAATAAACAAAATTAAATAAAAAAAATTAAAGTGAAAAATGTAAATATATAAAAGAGTAAAATATGGTTTAAAAAATTTGCATAAAATATTAAGTGAAATGAAATGAAAAAAAACTTATTAAAACATTAAATAGATTGAGCAGATTTACGCATTTATATTTTTTTCATATAATATAATTTAATGAATTATAATAAAAAAATACATAAAATAAAATAAATGAAATAAACATAAATAAAAGTAAATTAAAAAAAAATAAAAATTAAAAAATAATGTAATAAAATAAACTAAGCTAAAGCAAGATAAAATAATTATATTAAATTATTTTAAACGAATGCGAAAGAAATAACACAATAAAAAATAAAGCAAAATAAGATTAAATAAATTAAAATTAAATTAAATTATATGAAAAAATTAAATTAAATAAAATAAAAACATTAAGAAATTAAATGAAATGAAAATTAATTAAATAAAATTAAATTTAAATTTAAAAAAAAAAATGAATTTAAATTAAATCAAATTAAATGAACTAAATAAAGTGATATAATAAATTAAAATAAGCGAAAGTAAAATAAAATTAATTAAATAAGACAAGGGAAAATAGCATTTAAACAATTAAAAATGTAAAATAAACTGAAATAAAATTAATATTATTTAATTTAATTGAAATAATTAAATCCATTGTAAAAGATATAATAAAGTGGAAAAAAAATAAAAATCAATAAAAATAAAATAATATGAAATAAAATCAAAAATTTAACTAAAATAAATTAAATAAAAAAATGTAAATATAAACGAAATATTAATTAAAAATATTTTATCTAAATTTTCCGAAAAAAATTCAGCAGTTTTATAAAATTTATTAAATCAAAAAAGACATTGAAAAAAATATTTTTAGAAACATAAAATGGAGTAAAACATAAAAGGAAATAAAACAACAAAAAAATGTTAATTTAAATTAAAGAAATGTGCGAGACTTTACTTTGAAAAACTTTTTTGAAATACTCTAAATTAAAAAAAAAAATAAGTTAAAAAAATATATTTAAGAATAATAAAAAGTAATTTAAAAATTATTGAAAATGTTTAAAATTTATATTTTAACTCCTCTAGATCGATTCCGATGGCACTTATTTACCACAAACTCAATAAACTTGTCAAACGTTTAATACCCAAAGTGCCAAAATAGCTTGCTTGCTTGGCAAAGAAAAGAGCAGAAAAATTAAGAAAAAAATATATATAGAACCCAAAAAACATTAGCAAAGAAAATTTTAATTAAATTGTCTGTTGGTGACATTTTCATTCCAGCCAGTTACAGGCACAGAAAGCCAGTCAAAATATTGCACAACACTTGCAACTTCAACACCAAACTAACTGCCCGCAAACAAGCTTACACAGGCACAGATAAATGCATACATGTATGTATGTAGATATATTAATGTACGAGTATATAAGTTTGGGACATAACAACCAAATAACACAACCGTGTTGCAATTTTTTAAGAGTCTTCCGTCAGCTGCCCGCCCCTACAACAGCTCTTTATGTATGTATGTAGATATATAAACATAACATAAACATGTGTATATGTACTCGTATGTATATTCATTGCACAAAATTTAATTCGACTGTAGTGTATTTTAAATGAAAATGTGCATGCATGCATATACAATAAATATGTGTACAGACACACACACACACACACATACATTCATACAATATAAACTTAAGGATGCATTTCATTCACACATGCATACATACATATTGGGGTATATGTTGTATGGAAGTGTTAAAGTCAAACCAAAGCTCTAGTAAATGTACATTTTTTATGTTTTTTTTTTAATTTTTACTGTTATATCTCATGTATGTACGTATGTATGCTTATGTTGCACTCATTGTATTCACAGTTGTAAACACATTTACAACAGCATTGCGGCAAAGTGTGAGTAACGAGACACGCCTTGGTCATTTATAATGGCAAACTTTTCGGACAGGCGGCATAGCGAATGGCACATAGGAGTACATATGTATACTCAGACACACATGTATACAGATATATGTATATGGTACATGAAACATTTCGAAAAAATCCAAAAAATAACAATAGCTAAAATTTTTCTCATATCCTTTCGAATGTCAAAAAGAAAAGCAGCATACAAATTAAAAACTTATTTATATATTATATATAGTGAGCGTTTGTTCATTTCCAGGAAATTTTTTTTTTATATACATGTTTACATTTAAAGATTTTTTTTCTAAATATATGACATTTTAATGAAATTGACTTCATTTATAAGTTTCCTTCTTCCCGCAAGCTATTAATTAAAAATACAAAAGCTTCAATTTAATGAAAGCTCATTAGTGTTGTGTGAAAGTTCATGCTCTAAAAATGAAAGCTTCATAAAACTTAAAATGGTCTTTCCTCACGCAATCTACTAATTAAAAATCAAAAGTTTTTTTTAAATTAAAGCTCAGTAGTGCTATACGATAGTTAATAGCTGTTAAAACTTTTTAAAACTCGCAATTTTTAGGATTTTTCTGAAAAAATACGCACACTAAAGTTTTACATGGGCTTAAAAAAATTATATTTTTTAAATGGAAGCTCTATCCTAAAACGTTTTCAATAGATTTTCGTAAAATATTATCTTCGCTACCGTAATTCACTAATAAAATATCAGAAGGTTCAAATAAGTGGAAGCTTATAAGTGCTTTACGAGAGTTTTTTGTTAATAAAGAACTTTTCTGGTTAAAAGAAGTGTTTGTTTTTTGTATCAAAAGCTTTTTAAAACTCTTAGTATTCAGAGTTTTATGTATTTTTTTCGGAAAAAACCATGCTAATGCTTCAAAAGAGCTTAAAAGGTAGTTTTCAGGTGAAAGCTATAGCTCCACGCCACGCACTAAACTGTTTTCTTTCATAGCAAGATAACAAGTGAAACCATCAATTAAATGCAAGCTCTATAGTACGATGCGAAAGTTTATGCATGTTAAAGATTTGATGGTTAAAAAAAATATTTTTTTTGCTGATTTTCTGCCAAATCACATATATTATATGTATAAAACTCGTGATATTAAAGTGTTTTCTGAAAAAATACGCAAAAGCTTCATAAGAACTTAAAAAATATTTTTCTAGTGGAAGCTTAAACAAAAAGCTCTATTTTATTTCTATGCATTTATTTTTAGTGAAATTCTCATTAAAATTTTATTATTAATAATTTAAGTTGTAGTTTTTTACCCGGTGCCAGTTGAGAAAACCCGTATATTTGAAAATTAACTCCGAATGTAAAAAAAAACAACAAATCAAAATCCCTAAAACTCTGCGATTATTTGCTTACAGCAAAGCAACAAAACATTTGCAGGGATTAGACAATTTGTGTTAACGCGACGTATGCAATTTGCAGCAGGAAAAATACATGCAAATACGTTGCCAGAGACTAAACAAAGCCAGTTAGCTAACTTTCACGTAAAGCTCATTTGCCGGACACGTTCTTTTTTTTCGCCAGCACACGCCGCACACCCTCCTTTATGCATTTCGTACACTTTCCTATGGTTTTTAATAGCTTCACAGTGCTTCAGCTACATATCTGCGAGTGTGTATGTACATATGTATGTAATTGCAAAATATGCAGCATTGTATGCATTTAAATTTTCCACATGCTCCGAAAAATATGCTCGTGCTTATAACAAACGAATATATCCTGCTGGCGCAGTTGACCATGGCGCTGGAGTTTTGAAGGTTGTTTAGTCATTGTTGTTATTTTTTTTTATTTACATTTAAATGCGCATAGTTTTGGGGATTTTTTTTTTATTCTTTTATTTTTAGTTTTTTATTTTTTTGTATCACAAAGCAATTTCCTTGTTGTCGCTAGATTTTTTTTTTTTTTGTTGCTTTCATTCTATTCGCGCGCTTGTGCTAACGTGATAATGAAAATGCTTGCGGACATTTGTACTCATATCCTTGTTTTAATCCTTTGAATACCAAATGTGTTTTGTTGAGTTTAACTCGATGGAGGTTTTGAGTTTTTAATTTATTTAGTCAGTTATTTGTTTAGCTTTTTTTTCGTTATAGAAGTAAAATAAAAACCTTTAAAATTTATCTGAAGTAAAAAAAAAAAGTTTTAGTTATTGCTTGGTAATTTTTCTAGGTTTTTCCCGTAGAATTTGAACTGAAAAATTAGAATTACAAAACATTTAAATTTCTCAAAACTAAAAAATAAATGAAATATTTTCCACTATTTTCTTTAAAATTTTGAACCAAAAATTATATAAAAAAAAATTCACAAAAAAAAGAAATGGTTAATTTATAATTTGGTAATCGTTATATCTATCAAAACTTTGGACTAAAAAATAATACGAGTAAGTTAAAAAATAAATTTTTCCCGTAATAAAAAAAGTTTGGTTTGTTTCTTGAACGTAAAACTAAAAAAAAGTTCTAAAATATGTTGATACCAATGAGATAATTCGAAATTGTAAGTTCAAAAACTCTAGTTATTTGTGTATGGAAAAACTCAACATCAAGGAATATTGTTTACTCAGGATCTTATAATAATTACAGTAGTTTCCCCAAAATTACCGAAACCACTTACGTTCAAAACTTCCGTATTTTCAATTTTTAAGTTTGTATTTAAGGATTCTGATAAGATTTTGAAAAGAAAAAAATTATTTAAACTCGTCACTCAATTTTCCATAAATTTTAAAATTATAATTATAAAGTAGAATTGAAAGAAAAGGCAGTTTTTTGGAGATTTTTTTCAATATTTTTTGGTTTAATTGTTTTTATGGCATTACTCTTTTCCATGGATACCGTAATGCTGCAACTACCCATCGCACGTACCTTTCGTCCATAGCAACCTATCTTCTGAGAGCGCCATGCAAATGAAAAGTTGTCACCGCTCGCTCATACCGTTACTGACGGCTATCCCACAGAAAATACTCGTGTTTGTATATTCCATTATGGTGTTATGTTATGGACGGAAGGTATGTGCGATGGGTAGTTGCAGCATAATAGTTACATTTTTTTTAGATCTATCTCCCCTCCAATTTCAGTGATCTGTGCGAAATAAAATTTTTACAAAATCTGCTATACCTTCTCTTCAAAATTTTTTCAAGCAAAAAATCTATTACAAATTTTTCGGAACCATTTTTTATCTAAAAAAAAATTCAATTAAATTGTATTAAAAGCAAGACTAGACAATTTGTTCCTCTTTTTATTCAAACTATAACTTGTACTTAGATTAACAGTTGTTTGACTGCTAAATTATTAAATAAATTATTTAGCTCAGAGAAAAGACTTAACTTTTAATAATACAAACTAAAATCTAACAAAACTACTTTAAAAAAAACACACATCTCTTGTCATAATACTAACTCTTCGCACTTTTATTTGAAATTTATTTTGATTGAAAGTGGTCATGTGAGGCCATCAGTTCAGCCACTAGTCCCAGGCAGGAGCAACCCCGTCGGAACCGTGGGAGTGATTCTAATCACGATTGAATCATCATCCTGAAACATCATATGACCTTTTAATAGGGTAGAACGTCAGTTCACCGCTACTAAATGACAAATTGACAACAGTCACACCATAACTATACATATTCGCAGTGGAATAAACTGGCTGAGAATTAGAAGCAAAATGAAAACATTGAATGAAACAAATTCATACAAAATGTATATCAAAAGAACAACAAATAATATACGAGAAAATATTACAAACAAATATACCTACATAGTTAAGCAAGCGGCACTGGTAACATACAACAACAAAAAAAAACACAGGTAGCCAACAAATATTCAACACTCTATAGCCTTCGTCATTGTTATTGTTATTGTAGCGTTTGCTCGCGCATGACAACTGCTCACGCTCTTTCATCGTATGATTCACTCGCATTTGTACGTACATATGTATGTGTGTATGTTATTCACCATGTGCTCACGCTGGGTGAAGGTAGCAACAGCATGGCATTGAATTCCTAATAATTTTGCTCGTTTATTTCAAGAATTTATTTTGATAAGCATGATTTTATACTTCTTAACCTATTTAAATAACAACAAAAATGTATATAAAGAAATTATGGAAAATAAAAAAAAAATTAATTTCCCATACCGGGAATCGAACCCGGGCCTTCTGGGTGAAAGCCAGATATCCTAGCCACTAGACCATATGGGATATATTTGAAGGAATGGTAGAAAGCGAATTTGAGCGCAAAGTCGCTCAGTTCGGTTGGTGTAGTGTAATGTAGTGACTATTAAATGAAATGCAAAAAAAAAAAAAAAAAAGAAAACAGCCAGTCTTTTAAACTAAATTGGAACGAAATTTTTTTATTTTTTTTATTTATATTAAAATTTATTTGAACAAAAAGTATTTTTTGCAGTTTAGGTTTGAGTTAAAATAGAAATCCATACCTTTCATCAAAAATGCTTTTTAGCTCACAGAAGTGTAAATAAACCAAGGAGTTCGACTGAGGGTAGGAAGGAGTAGTTTAAATGCTACGCTGAGTCATGTAACGGCATGAGGAGTTGGTGGCGATCTTAGCTTTATTTAGATGAAATTACTTAAAAAATTGTAATTTCATTTTTGAAAAATAATGAGCTATCAGTAAATTTACTTATTTGAGTGAGATGTACTGTATTAACAGTTAAATAATAGAATATATTTATACAGGAATCGTCCAAAAACCATGTGGTTTTATTTTAGGTCATCGGAGGTCTCTCCGTCTCTTCATTCATATAGCCCAAAGAGTCCCTTTCTGTAACTCTTCCCTCCACTACATTAAAACCGAACCCCCGACACTTGCCCGAGCTAGGTAGTTTATGTACAGTCACATAACAAAAGTAATAGTTTTTTTTTTAAAATAAAATATTTTTTTTAACCTAATATGAAAAAAGCCACTTTGGGTTATGTGAAGAGAGAGAGGTGTCACAGAAGGATTCAAAATATGACCACCTGGTTTATAGACAGTCCTCAAAAGAGGTGTTAGTACTTAGTACTTTCAACTGAAAAATAACGACTATAGTCGTACGTGATGGCGTGATAAAATCCTTCTCATCGCGTCTTTACCGGAATAACGCAAGAGTAAAATCAGTTAAAATAAATCTCTTTTGAATTCTACATGCAAAACTAATAACTAAACCAATATTTACTGGCGAATAACAAGCATAATAAACGCTTTGGCATATTAAAATTCTTTACAACAAATAAATATGTAATTCACTAGAGCCATATTCTATAAGTACTTTGAAATTCCAGGTCATCGACAGGCACTGAAGAATAAACTTTCTTCACTAACCAAAAACAAATGTCTACACTCGACTGGCTGACCGAGTCCATGTGGTGCTTACAAATGGACATATCCGTACAAGCAATGACAACATCTAACGATTGTTAATGCACACTCATACTCACACACCTTATTTATTCATTTATATAAAAATATATTGTATTTATCCTTAAACGTGCGCCACTTTAGAGTGCACGAGAGTACTCACAAAGCTTTTACTAATAAAAAGTACAACTACTATGCTAAGTCACACACACACACGCACACTGGGTGACATGACAAGCACACAAAAGAGGTCATTGATGTTATGCTGACAATTTGTGATGTGGAACACTCAATACTTAGAATGAGTGCTGTGAAGTGGCTCCAACGATGTGTACCATATGTAGGTGGATGCTTGTCGAGTGGCGGCGCCAGTGACCAGCAGCAGCAGCCAAGAGGCATCGTTGTCCAGTTGTGCAAAAGTTGATGCAAACAACTGCTGTTGCTGATGGACGACAAGCTTTGGAAAGTTTGTTATATTAAAATAAATATGCACATATATTTTCATGCTGTTTTATAGTTCTTGGTAATGTTTTTCTTTTATTTTTTGCATTCAGATTTGTTTGTTGTGCGTAGGCAGCAGCTCTTTTGTGTTGTGCAGCAATTACTTGTACTTGCCGACTCTTGTTACGCATTTATCTCGGTAATATTTGCTTGCTCTAGGCGACATTGTACTGCATTTCCTCTGACTTTTGCACTCGAATAGCTCGTTTCTAACATTTCATGTGCTATTTCCTTTTTTTGTTATATATACGTTTGGCTTATTGTAGTCACCGGCCCTTTTTGCTTTATCCCTTATGCTTCGATAACTCTTTTTTTTCTCGTACGATAATGTAGGAGTTTAAATTGAGAGTACTATTAATGCTCTTGGCATTCAAGGCTTTTATTTGAATAATTACTTTTTAATTAATTATTTTTTGAACACATTTTGAGCATCTCATCTCAATCCGCATATATACCTTTCTGGATACCCATACTTGTTAGATCGCTCTGAGAAAAGGTTTGAGCTTCACCTCTAACTTTTTTTTTGAAACTCCCGTATACAACTTTTGAGTACTCTGCTGATTCAATTCTTCTCTCTCTCTCTCTCTTCATTAAATACTATCCTCCCCTTAATCGAATAAAAAATTCTTACAATTTAAGCTAAAACAACAAACGTGTCCTGTCTGCCCAAATAGCGTTAAATCATCTGGGAATACATACGTATACCCCCAGAAAAATATATGTTCGGCAGTGATACTCATGTAAGGAGAAGTATAAGAAGTGTAAGAAGGAAATTGCGTTTTCTTATTAACTCGTGCTTTGAGGGTTAGGCATGCCACGATGTTAAGACAAGAAAAGTGAATTTTCTATTTAAAGTTGAGGAAAGGAAAGCACAAAAATAAAGCACGATGGACTGATAGTAGAAAGGGGAAAAGCAGAGCGTAGTTAGTACTTAGTACTTTTAACTGAAAAATAACGACTGCAGCCGTGCCTTTTAATGAAGGGAAAATGGGGAAGTGAAAGCCAGCACACAAAAGTGACGTCTTGTAAAGGTAATTGATAATATTGTAGTAGGTATTTTGTGGTTTTCATGCAAGTTCTTGAAATGTGGAATGAGTAAAGAAAATGAGAAGTGCCAGCAAAAGCGTAGAAAACGTGGCTATTTTGAGATTTTCGTATTTTTTCGCAACGTAATTTTAAGAATATTCAAAATTTTTTGCAATTTTTGTGTTCTTATTTATGCTAATGATCTACTCGCCATTAAAATTATGCATAATGCTGCTTGTGACACGGTAAGACTACAAAAGGAGTCCGAAGAGGAGGTAATAAACCACGGACATAGTATAACTTAAGAAGGATCTGTCTACCAGAAAAGACTTCACGACAGATTTCTAGGTAGTTATCCCAGATAGAAACCATTGGAATAATGGGAATACCAGCATGCCCAGATTCGATTAATTTCCATACTGTTGGGTCAAAACTAGATAACAGTGTAATTTACTCAAGGGATCTTGGTGTTTGCAACTCCTTTCATTTACCGCATCAATGTACATAGTATTCTTAATTCGCAGCTGTAAATTGTCTCAGTTCAATGGTGCTCTCAAAAAATCGTATTCCTACCATTTCGGATAGCCAGGCCGCATTAAGAGCCCTGGAGTCTGCAACAATAAGATTATAAATCGCAGAGAATCGCCGCAGATCACCTAACGTGAAGTATAAGCAGTTTCCTTTGAATCTGGTATGGGTGACTGGACACAGTAACATAGGAGGCAATGAAATGGTAGACCAGCTTGCAAGGAGGGACACTTTCTTTTCATTTTCGCCATCATTGGCATGCTGCTCTACATTTATAAGCTCGCTAAAGGAGGGTTTTTAACAAAGATGTTAACTCAAGATGAAGAGTCTTAATAAGAATATCTGGCCACAATGGGACAGAAGAAGGTCACGTGACCTTATTGAACAAAAAAGACAGGAGATATTTTCAGTAAGGGTCTCCTTACATGGCGTATTATGTTGAGCAGGCATGCAGGGACGTATCGTCTAAAGACTTTTGCAGAAATTGCAGACAAGAAGAGGGACTAGAAACCCTAAAGCACATCCTCTACGAATGCCTCGCCCTTTGGAGGAGTATGTTGCAGTCTTTAGGGGCGGCAACCTTTTGAGACTTGAGCGAGATAGCGGGGATATGACGAATGTCCAGTTTTGCAACCTCTTAACATTGATTTGAATAGCGCTGGAGGTCATTAGGATGCTCAGTGGTAAGACAATGAGCCTGTTTAGTGGCCAAAGTGAACTGATGTCCCGCCACCACTTCAACCAACCAACCAAATATCATTTTAATTTTTTTATTTATTATAATTTTAATAATTATTTTTGCATTAACATTGTTTTCTTCTCTATAATTATACAATAGATAGGTATTATCTAAAATAAATTTTATTTCTATTTTATTTTAATTTACTTGTTTATTATTTTACTATATTTTAAATATATTTATTTCTTCTTTAAATTTAATTAATTTATATTTTGATTAATTTTTTATTTTTATTTTGTTTTTTTTTTAATTTATTTTTTTTATAATTTTCTAATCTTTATTAGATATTTTTTTTTAACTTTCATTATTGTTAAATTATTTTATTACTTATTTATTTTATTTTACTTAAATTCGCTTAATATTTATTAAATTTTATCTACTTTTATCTTAAATTACTACATTTTATAATTTTATTTTTATTTATTTGATTTTATTTTAATTTAAGTTAATTAATTTTTTATATCTATTTTTTACATAATTTTAAGTTAATTTTGTTTCATTTCTCTTATTTTATTTTATTTACTTGATTTCATTTTTTTTAGTTCTTTTTTTTATTTTTTAGTATTAATTATTAATTTAATTTAATTTAATTTAATTTAATTTTTAGTTTGTGTATTTTTTAAGTTAACTTAATTTTATTTAAATTTATCTTGTATTGATTTTTAGTTTGTTTATTTTTATAAATTAAATTAATTTTATTTTAGTTAATATTATTTGATATTATTTCACTTCATTTTTTATTATTTTACAACCAATTTTATTTAATTATTATTTTTTTAGTTTTATTTTTTATAGCTCAGTATATAATTTCAACATGCGAAAAGGACAGAGTAGTTAAGAAAATTTATAATATTGGTTTATAAGTTTTCTCACAAAAAACACACATAGTTAGGGATGCCACCTTCAACCCTTAGGCTGCCTGTAAACAACAACATAGAAGTGTAGTAAACATACAAATAAACATAAAACAGGAGAATAGAAAACCGTATATATCCCCAAAAACGTAATTTACTAAACCAATAATAACAACAATACATATGAGTAACAAAAACATAAACAAGGAAATAAACAAAACATAACCCGAGGATAAATACAAAATCTACAAGCCAACCACTGAAGCACAGAAATAGAAATGAAACAAGTCAACTTGCTGAAAGTAAACTTAAAAAATGAAACCAAGAGGTTGAAGAACTTCTAAATACTTATCAAGTACACATACAAACAGAGACCCAAGATGCAGCATAGAAATTGGGTGAGTGCTTGGAGCAGCAACGCCGACAGATACGCTTGACTAAAACGGCCAGCAACCCCATGTCAAGCCAGTAGACAACCAGTCAGCCAGGCAGCCAAGCATTTGAGCAGCCGACACATACCTTGGGGACTTGACGCTGTGCTGAGTAACGGTCTACGTATTGTTTACAGCTCACAGCAACCTGTGGCGCACTTACCTGTGTATCTATGCCCGGTAAAATTTGTTTTTTTCTTTTATTTCTTATACCTATACCGCTTTGTTGCACATAAGACGCAGACTTTTCTTGCAGGCAATTTGGTACTTTCGTATGTCTCTTTTTGTGTTTTTTTGCTATTAACTACTTGCGGTTTACCATAGCGCGTGTGACCTTTTCCGGGTGCCACTAGCCACTACGACCACCACTTATTGTTTCTTCTGCTATCGGCCTCTATGTACATGCATACATACAAAGGTATGTGCTTGGTAGGGGTCTGTCTACTTACAACTTCATTTTGGTCTGAATGTGTCCCTGAGGAGTGTGTAGCAACAGCCGATGGGCAAACGGGCGGCCAACGAACATGCGAATGCAATTATGGTCCCCAATCGGTTGTGGGGGATGGAGTGTGGGCGCCAAAGTGGAGTTCTGTGGATAAATTGCCTTTAAGCTTCAAACTCAAAGCGCACTTTTTTTTGCTTCCTCATTGCTTTCGCTGCTCTTTAATTGTCTTGCCACATTGCAATTGTGTTGTGGCTCCTTGAGGCTGTTAAGTTTTTCATTTCTTTCTACATTTTGGAGCCGGCAAATTGAAAAATATTATTAACTTGAATTATTTAAAACCAGTCATACCGCTTTTGTTGGTGGGGGAAGTGCGTAAAAATGGCAATAAAGGGAATATTAATAAAAAGTTTACGCGTAAAAGCGGAAATTAAATTAAATTATCAATTCAGCCTGAAGCCTGACTATATTGTGGCTTTTGTACTCAATTAAATATTCCAACTTCTAAAGTTATGTGTTATTCTATTTTACTTTTACAAAAACAATTTTATTTAATTTTCAGTCTTTTTTTTTCAAACCGCAATCACTTAGCTTTTATAAATTTATTATGAGCGTCTTCAGAGCATAGTTAAGCAAATAATCTAGCTAATAGTACATTTAATAAATTTTTCTCATTCCTGAAATATTTAAATTTTTGTAATTTTATTAAAAAGAAATTTTAAAAAAATTATAACGAAATAAAAATTGAATTTTTTAAATATTTTTCATAGGCATTCCTACTAATTTCTTTGTATTTATTTCAATTATTTGTACAATTTTATAATTCTTAACTCATTTAGGCATTCACAAAAATGTATGCGAGTTACATAAAATTAAAAAAATTAACTCTTCCCATACCGGGAATCGAACCCGGGCCTTCCGGGTGAGAGCCGGATATCCTAACCACTAGACAATATGGGACTGTTGTAATGAAATGTACAAATGCTCAAGTTAAGCAGGCAGAAGCACAAACTCAACATGAGTGATTCACCAAAACTGGTATACATATAAATGAGTACACTACAAGAGAGACCGTATACGAGCACAGTTTACGTTCTGTGCATATAAATAAGCTGAAAGGCAATACAAGTTGTTTACCTCGTATATACATACATACATCTGTATCTTAGCTATGTGAGAATATATGTTTATCACAGCATTCGAGCTACCTACGGAGGTACATATGTATGTACGTTCATAGCAGCACGCTGGTGATGAGTGTTCAGGATTTTGTTGTTGTGGCATTTAAGCAATCTTATCGCTACATGCGCTGGTTTATTGTTGTTTTTCCACATAAGTATTTCAATCTTTGTACATTTCTTTAGATACTTTTTCTTAGCCGTTTAATTCTCAACTAATTTATTGTTTGCGTTGTTGAACTATTTGCGTTTGTGCATTGAAAAGTTAAGACTATACTTCACAGGATCATTTCTGTAGTCAGTCTTCATTTACTTTCTTTGCAAATCGAAAGTCGACAGACCCGCGATGAGGAGACATATCGTTTTATCTGGCAGCGTGAGGTTTATGAATATTATTTCTAATTTCGTCTTAATGGTCGTATTTGAAATAATATTTCTTCGATGATCGCTCGGTTCAAACGGATAAAACGACTTCTGAGTGGTCTTAAAAACCTTTTTAATTAAATAAATTTCATGAATTAAGAGTAAAGCAATAATTAATATGTAGTATTATTTAGTACCCAAATCATATTAAAAAAAGCATAAAGTATTTTATGATAATAATAAATAGTAGGGTAACTTAATATAAATAAAGTATTCTTTTTTGAAGGTAAATTTTGTTTATAAATCTTCCACTTCTGATGTAATTTCTATTTTGGATTCCATCGAAAAATTTTATTTGTTGAGTACTTTTACAAATCGCTCTTCTCGCTCAGGTTTCTTTAAATGTTCAAAAATAGAAATTCTTTTCCTGTAAATTGCTAGAAAAAACTTTTATAAACATATAGAATATATAGAAATATTCCCGGAGACCAAGAAATAAGTATAGAAGAGGGAAAAACGGAGCGCGCCAAGCTATAAATCCGGCCGCTCGAGTACTTTGATTGCCTTTTTCTCGAAACTACGTTTTTTCAACTGGGTGACACTCTCTTATTTAGAAACTATTGAATTTTTATCAACATGAACTAAACGGCATTTTGCTCTTAAAATGTCCCTCTATGGTCGGTACTAGTACCAAAAATATTTATTATTATTAAAAAAATTTATAAACAATTAAAACTGAAAAAAGGGTAAAAATATTAAAAAGTCCGCATCTTTAATTGCCATATAACAAATCTTCAGTAATTTTTACAAAGGAGCAAACTTGTATTAATTTTTTTTTTTGGGAAATTTTATGCTTATTATCATAAAATTCATCTATGAAGAAAGAATTGTCTCTCAAAATTCAATCAAAATGGTAAGTAATTTGAGGTTAGTGGAAATGAAATTTTCTTCTCTTCCCATCGTAACATATTTCTAACAATTAAAAAAAAAATTAGTAATAAAAAAATTACAAACATGCATACATATGTATATAACATATATTTGCTACTGAAACTATATGAATATGTTTTTATTTATTTTTCATGTAATACTCCACAATTTTTTCATTAAATTATTATAGCAAAAGGGTTAGTAGCTGAATAATAATTTCGTTTTTAAAAAAATTCCGTAAACACTTTTTACACAAAATTCAAACAGTGTGATTATTTACAAATTATCATTATCATTTCCTTTTATGACATAATGATAAATTAATGTTGAACTTGTCGTAAAGGTCATTATCAAATTATATTCTGAAACATTTAAACCGGTACACCAATTAAATATCATTTTCAAAAAATATGTTTTTTGATCTTTCATTATGTTGTATGAGGAAAAGAGGCTCTAAATTTATGCCACTAGCAATAAATTATAATTTAATCGGATAATATATCCTTCAAAGATAATTTTTTTCTCTCCGATCGTATTATTTTCTGTATTTTATTCACAATCATCTCTTGAAAATAAATCATTTATTAGAAATACCAAAAAAAAAAAAATTATTTAATATTTTCACAACTAATTTCACAATTTAAACAATAAGTGCAATCGGAAATTATTTTTCAAATCACTTATAAAAGCTTTTTCCACATTCATAACGCTGACAATTAAATTAGACCATAGTTTAGTTAATTGACAAACAAAAACATTCATAATTGACAAATATTTACAACAATAGTTAAGTAAAAAATGTTGTGTTAATATTAAAAATAAAAAGGTATATGGAAAAAGTTTAGTGAGCGCAGTAATTGCTGCGAAATTGTTGTGAAAATTATAGAAATTAAAATGTGAATAAACAAATCCAAATATACATATACATACGTACATATATAACCTAAAATGAATTGCAATAAGCAGACCATGAATTTGACAATAAATTGAATTTACCAAAAAAAGCAATAATAATGAGTATAAATACGAATAATTCCATATGCAAATCAGTAACATTTCTGAGCTCATCAATAGAACAACAAGTGTGTGCCTAGCAGTATCCTTTTATCAGTTACAATGCAAAAATTCTATATTTTAACTATATTGGCTGCTCTAGCGTCAGTAGCGGTGGTGAGTTCAAAAAAAAAAAAACAATATTATATATAAAAGAATATACAATATATGTATATTTATAAAAAATTATAATAATAAAAATCTCCTTCATAGTGTCAATTACCTGCGGATATGGAGAAATTTCATCGCGCCTGCTTGGATGAGACCAAAGTCTCGGAAGATGAACTAAAACAGTTTTTCCAAAATGGCATGAAAGCCAGCGATGCAACTGAGAATATAAAATGTCATACCAAATGTATGATGCAAAAGCAGGGCATACTCAAGGATGGTGTCTTCGATGCCGATGCCAAGATGAAAGAACTCATGCAAAATCCCAGCATGAAAGGACATGAAGCTGAAATCAAGCAAGCGTTGAGTGAT
Organism: Ceratitis rosa; assembly: GCA_037013455.1. NCBI lineage: Eukaryota > Metazoa > Arthropoda > Insecta > Diptera > Tephritidae > Ceratitis > Ceratitis rosa. The sequence continues at coordinate 24,026,114 of JAWMAG010000013.1, read as the reverse complement.
TGCAAGAATGAGAAGGGCGCCAATGAATGTGATACGGCATTCAAGATTACCATGTGCCTCAAGGATTTTAATAAATTGCAACATGCTTAGATTTGGAGTTTCTACATATATGACCATGACTCGATTATTTGTTTTTAACTTTCCTATTATTATTGTTCCAAAAATGTTGAACTGGTGTTGTTGATTTGTGGGTGAAAAAGTTTATTAAAATAAATAAGTAATTATATGTAAATTATATGTGCAAAAACGGCATTACATTCTGTGCTTGGGGCATAATTTTTCTTTTAATATTAAAAAGAAAAGAATTGATTTTCCCTCACATTCTTATAATAACAAAGTTTATTGAAATTTTGAAAAAAAAAACAATTTAAAATTGAAAGTAAGTAATTTTTGAACAAAAATTACCTTTTCCCATCTAGTAAAAATCTTATCAAAAATGTTTCTAGAAGAAATTTGAACTAAATAGTATCTTTTAGCAAATTTTTTCCACGAATAAATATTTTGATTGCTTCGACTTATTACTTATTAATCATTATTTTAACTAAAAAAATCGTCTTCTTTAAACATTTTAAGGCTTCTGAAAAAATGATTTTTTTTCTTAAATATATTCTAAAATTATCGAAGTCTTCAAAACTTCAGTTGCCAATTTGAGATATTTTAGAAGCCAGAAAGAACAGTTTTAGTGGCTGAGCGTCGCGAGAGCAGCTCGGGAAGGACTTTGAGCGCGCTTAATCGAGTTTTAATTTTTACAAGTCTTAGAAAACGGCGCCGGTGTTAGGGAAAATAATATATGTCCGATCAAAAAAAAATTAAAGTGATCTAGACTTCAGTATACCGGCAACCGTTTCACGAGTTCAGAAAAAGGAGCCACTTCAGTAAACTCATCTAAAACAAAGACTGAAAAATTCCAATATTTTTTTACACTAAAGTCTACTTTTGGAGAATAAAAGATATTTCATATTGTCCGTCAACCGCAATAACTTTTTTTCCTTTCAAAAAGAATTGTCGAAAGAACGTTTTCATACGGTTTCCCTGAGGAGACCACTGCCTCCTTAAAGAGTAATTTCCACCCAAACCAACACTTCTCGCTGATAATTTGTGAAATTTATTTAATTAAAAAGGTTTTTTTTTTACGACCACTCAGAAGTCGTTTTATCCGTTTGAACCGAGCGATCATCGAAGAAATATTATTTCAAATACGACCATTAAGACGAAATTAGAAATAATATTCATAAACCTCACGCTGCCAGATAAAACGATATGTCTCCTCATCGCGGGTCTGTCGACTTTCGATTTGCAAAGAAAGTAAATGAAGACTGACTACAGAAATGACCCTGTGAAGTATAGTCTTAACTTTTCAATGCACAAACGCAAATAGTTCAACAACATTAACAATAAATTGGTTGAGAATTAAAAGGCTAAGAAAAAGTATCTAAAGAAATGCCAAAGAGTTCGATGAAAAAGATATTTCAGCGCTAATACAAGTAGCGATAAGGTAAACAAACCGTCACAACAACAAAATACCAAGCAGGCTAGTGAAAATTGTGAGTACATACATACACACATACATATGTACACATGTTCAGGGGTAGAGAACTCAAACAGGTAAACACATTTCTGCTCTAGCTGAGTGAGCATGCTCTGAGAAGACGCGTATATTATTGAAAATCAACTCAAAATTTATGGAAATATATTTATATACGTACATATTTATTATTATTTCATTTATTAAACTGCGTTTCAGATAGTGTAAGATTTAAAGTATTATATCTTATTGATATTTTTAATGCAATAATTCTATGTACATATGTATAAGCCTCAGGGATTTATTGCATTAAACCTTTTACCTTCGTTCGATTTTTTTCTTTTTAATTTTGTTTTTTAATTTTTTAATTTCAATTTTCATGCACTTTCCTAACGTGCATAGTGCATATTTTAACAGGAGTATTGAATATTTAATGTCTAATGCTAGTTAAAATTGTTCTTAAAAGGGTTCTTGCATACTTTCTTTTTCATAACGTAGCATGCATAAATGTACTTTATATCCTACATATTGTACTATGTAGTATGTATGTTTCTACTATGTATGTATGTACATTTTTATAATTTTTTTATGCCTCGCAAATATTCTGTTTATATTCTCACATTGTTTGTTGGTTAAGTGGAAAATTGCTAATAATATTAGTGTTGAAAGTAAGCGGCAATAGAAACAACAAAGCAAATAAGGTGGCAAATGCTAGGGGTTAGAAAATAGTAATAAAAAACAGCAACAACAACAAGGAAAAATTCAATATACCATGTATTTTGTACACATGTACATACACATATGGTACATTTGCATGACTTACATTCTTCGCCTATTTTTCGAGTTTGTTGGCCTAATCCTGGAAGAGTGGTAATTGAAAATTGGGTAAATAAGCAGACTGTTTATTGATTTTACTTGCACACGTGCATGCAGCTAGCTCGCAAATGCTTTGACCGCAAGCAGCTAACAGCTGGACGAAATTAAATGGAGGAGTCTGAAACAGAATTTTAGATTGGCAGATGTAAAACAAATTTCAATAATGTAAGCAAAAAAGTAGATATGTGAAAGCAATAAATGGAATTAAATTAAAATAAAATAAAATAACATATATAAAAAATATATATTAAATTAAAATACCATAAAATAAAATAAAATAAAATAAAATAAAATAAAAAAATAAAATAAAATAAAAAAATAAAATAAAAAAATAATTTAAATTAAAATAAAATAAAATAAAATTAAATTAAATTAAAACTAAATAAAATAAAATAAAGATAAAATATAGATAAAATAAAATAAAATAAAATAAAAAAAAATTAAATAAGAAAAATAAAATAAAATAAATTATAATAAAATAAAATAATTCAAAATGAAATAAAATAAAATAAAGTAAAATAAAATAAAATAAAATAAAATAAAAAAAATTAAAATAAAATAAAAAAAATTAAACTTAAACTAAATAAAACAAAATAAAATAAAATAAAATAAAATAAAATAAAACAAAATAAAATAAAATAAAATAAAATAAAATAAAATAAAATAAAATAAAATAAAATAAAATAAAACAAAATAAAATAAAATAAAATAAAATAAAATAAAATAAAATAAAATAAAATAAAATAAAATAAAATAAAATAAAATAAAATAAAATAAAATAAAATAAAATAAAATAACATAAAACAAAGTAAAATAAAATAAAATAAAGATAAAATATAGATAAAATAAAATAAAATAAAATAAAATAAAATAGAATAAAAGAAATAAAATAAAATAATACAAAGTAAAATAAAATAAAATAAAATAAATAAAAGAAATGAATTAAAATAGCATAAATAAATTTTAATAAAACCAAAAAATGATATTTAACTAAATTGAATTCAAATCGTAAGAAAGGGTGCTCTTGTCTTAATACGAGTGTTGTCAATGCTATGTATTATGTGTATGTATATAGATCATCACTCCCACATTCCATTGTCAGCACACTTCTCTCACCTACTTAACTCAATATGCGGCTTAGACTGTGGTCATCGATGACTCTATTTTTAATGGCAAATGTGCATGCAAGCTCGACGAGTTCGATAGCATTTTATTCTCCTCAGCTTACATTTCGTGTTCCTATGGCGCAAATACTCATACTTACTGTCTGATGATTTTTAGCAGGAAATGCTCCAGTTATTGTTAGCTTTTCCATGCTTCGCTTGTAAAAAGAGTTGAAGCTACCCATATATGTATGTATGTATAATATCGAGGCAGCTATAAAATCACGTGCAATCGTTTGTATTGGTCACGTGAGTGTGGCAAATAATACAATATGTTTGTGCAGATGTATGTATGTATATATGGTATATTAATCGGATTTTCTAACAAACTGTTATACTCGTACATGCATACATACGTGTATGTATGTACACTATATATTTGCTTTTATTTTCAAATGAACTTAAGTATACACTCCTGTAACTGTTAATGGAGTTTACTTTTCTAAGAAAAGTGCAACCATTACAGTACTTGCCAACACTAATTTTGTTTCCATTATATTTACGTTATGATTTCCTTGCAAATATAAAAGCTTATGCGCATATTTATATACATTTGTATATGTGGAGATGTCTATCAGTACAATATGATTGCACTTACGTATGTATATATGTATGTGTATAAATATAATTTAATCAAAAATCCATAAACCACTCTGATTCACTCACTCCCCTTCCCGCCACGATTGATATAACAAGCTTTTCCTCGTTCCTGAAGAAGAGTAAGAAGAAGAGGGAGAAAAGAAATAGGTCAAAGTGGCAAAGTGGCAAAGAAGAAAAGTGACCGAACACGTAAGACACGTGATAAAGTGACGAATGACTGTGACAGAACGTGAAGGGGGAAATTATGATAGAAATCGGCCAAAGTGTAAATGCAACCGAAAAGAAAATAAAAATAAAAAAATTAAAATTGTTAACAAAACACAGGAGCGAGAAGTGTTCGTAGCGTGTCTGAGGTAGTATGTCGAGTGTAAGTGTATTTGTGTGTGTGTGATTGACATTTTGAGAGGGCTCTACTTAAGCAAACTTATGCACGCAAGTCAAGTTTACTTCAAGGATTTTCACATATGACGGAAATGATGGACAAATATGATTATGAATGCACTTACGGGGGTATGTACATACGAACATACATATACAAATGTGTGCAGGTATGTTAAACTAAAATTTACTTTGTGTGTTTACAGTACATTTATCAGGTTTTCAAAATTATTATTACAAATTTAATAAATTTTATGATTTATTGTCAGCAAATTAAATTTTAGATTTACGCTTTTCATGCAAAAAAGTGTTAATTGAATTTAGTTGTATAACATTAAAATTAGAATTGTGCATTAAATTGTATAGAAACATAAATTGGTTCATAGGTTCTAACAGTGGTAAGGCGGAATGGGGATATAGCATTTTTTTTTAGTAATATTTATGCCTTTACAAAAATACTATTTTTAATAATTTTATACATATATGTATATTTATATTTTCTTTCAATTATAAAAGCGGTTTATAAATAAAAATTATGTATTTATTTGTTTTTTTCTCTCACTAAATCTTCACTAACATTAATCTACTTTTTTTATTGTATAAATTTTCAGAATAAAATTCTAAAACTCGAACAAAAAAATGTTTATAAACAATACTAAATTGGATTTTGTTGTAGATACTGTAAAAAGAATTTTTTCCATATAAATTAGAAGTAATGCAAACTCAAATCTCCAAATTAAAAAAAACCATCTAAAGTAAAAGTGATTACTTTTTTATAAAAAAATTAATTTTCAAATATTTTTTCTTTCTGTTATATTAGTTAAAATTAATTATTTTTTTTATACTAAATCTAATTCTTTTGTAAGAGTTTTTGAAAATTTAAAATATTAATGTTTATGGTTTTTAAATTAGTATAACGTATTTTTTCATAAAAATTATTATATTGGTAAACAAAAAAATAATGTGTAATAAATAATAAAGTAAATTAATATGTCCATACCTACATATATGAATACATAAAATCTTTTATTTATAATTATCAACCTGCTATTGCTAATAAGGCATCGATCCCTACATTAATATTTCCATTGATCGATCATAGCAGTAGCTAAGTCTGCTGTTTGCCACAAAGCCTGCCAAGTCCCATATTGTCTAGTGGTTAGGATATCCGGCTCTCACCCGGAAGGCCCGGGTTCGATTCCCGGTATGGGAATTTTTTTTGCTAATATTACTTAATTTTTTTTTTAAATATTTCTTTTACTACTTTATTTTACTTCTTAATAATTATGAATTATACTTATTTATTTTTTTTTAAATTTTATTGCCTAAGCCATATAGAAAGTAGTAGAGTAGTAGTTTTTTTAATCATAGTAGCAATTGATTACAATGATGTTTATTTCAATTCATATATTTTTTGCTTTTGTTTGAATTTTTTATTTTTTTTCACAAAAACTATTTTTTCTTAAATAATTTTTTCTATTATTTTCCATATTTATTACTTAAATATGTACATGCACATATAATAATAAAATATGTAGAAATAATAAATAAAGTGTGTGTGCACATATGTAAATATTTTCAAAGGGCACTGCTCTTCAACCAAGTTCTTAAATTCTTCATTATCGCATCGAATTTCACTTGGGGTTACACTTTAGGTTTGACAAGGCGTTCGTTTGGAAAATGCATGTGGAGTAGTTGAAATGGCATGCTACACGCAAGCGATAAATGTGGAATACAACCTAAGAGAAAGTTAACGAATCAAAAGAAATAAAAATAAAATAAAATAAAATGAAATAAAATAAAATAATACAATAAAAATAAAGTGAAATTAAATAAATTAAATTAAAATAAAATAAATATAATAAAATAAAATAAACTAAACTAAAATAAAATAAAATAAAATAAAATAAAATAAAATAAAATAAAATAAAATAAAATAAAATAAAATAAAATAAAATAAAATAAAATAAAATAAAATAAAATAAAATAAAATAAAATAAAATAAAATAAAATAAAATAAAATAAAATAAAATAAAATAAAATAAAATAAAATAAAATAAAATAAAATAAAATAAAATAAAATAAAATAAAATAAAATAAAATAAAATAAAATAAAATAAAATCAAATAAACTGAAAAAATAACAGGAAATATAGTAAATAAAATAAAATGAAATAAAATAAAATGAAACAAAATAAAATAAATTAAAATAAAATAAATTAAAATAAATTAATATAAAATAAAAGATAAAATAAAATTAAATAAGAATAAATAAAATATAATTAAAAAAAAGGTATTTTAAAATAAAATAAAAATAAAATAGTAGAAGAAACTTAATTGAAAAAAAAATTAAAAAAACTAAAAGAAAAAATTAAAAAAATTGAAAAAATGTAATATTAATGAATAAAAATTAAACAAAATTAATAAAATGAAATATAAAGGGGAACAAAATTAGTTAAACATTTCAGAACTAATATGATTTATTTTTATGATTACGGAAAATATTTTTTTATTCAGGCGTGAGATTTACGCCTTAAACTTGGCTGTAGGAAATTCCTTATCTTCGTGTCAAAAATTCAACATACAAAAAGAATGAACTAGTATTTAATTAGTATTAAGGTGAGTCAAAAATACCAGTCCACCAAGGAACTACTCGTTTGAGCGTCTGGTACTTTCGACATCCCCAGTAGACGCACAACTATACTAATATGTCAAAGTAAAAATATATTTATATAAGCATGCAAAAAGCTTAAACTAATAATCATGTGCTTGTATAAATGTATGTGTATATGAAAATCCTTTTTTAATATATACATATAAATTGCATTTGTTTGATTTTAGCAAAAGCTCTAGGGTTGCCACCACAGCACTCAGCTGAAATTATAGCAACTGAAAAACCACACAAATATTATGCAAATTTATAATTATATTTCAAACAAGGATTAGTGAATTAGTACGAATCAAAATATAAGAACATATAGAGCATATTTGTGGCATTATTCATATATATGTATGTATGTAAGTAAGTGTGCTATATATCAAAATGAAAACTGACTTTCTGTGCAAATAAATCGTAAGTGGTAAGTGCTTAATCGTCAGAAAGTCGGTAACACGCACGTATATATGTATATATTGACAAATAACTGTAAATACTTGCTAGCATGTATGTATATTTGTATGTAAACACGTACAACATTGCTGCATTGCGAATGCATTTCGTAATAATAATGAAAATAACATGGAAAAGCACTTGAAAAGTAAGTAAATAATAAGCATGCACCAGCGCAAAAGTTATAACAAACCTTTCACCACCCACCCTCGTCCTCACACCGCATTCATACAATACACGTATGTGCATGCTAACAAATAAATTTAATGTGCCTTTACAAGCACAATGTTAAAATTATGGTATAAAAGTGGAAATGAAATAACTATGCAGGAATGCCACAATGCGATAAGCGTCGCCAAAAAGCCATGCACCAGCTCCACCACATGCCCCGCATCGTGTGCTACAGAAATTAAACAAAACAAAAAAAAAAAATAATAAATTAAAATAAAATAAAAAATCTATATTTAAACAGTATGTTGTTGCATGCAACATGCTGTTTGCTTGGATAAGCGTATTACATGCGCTGCGGTGCAACATTGGTGTCAATTCACACACACGCTGCACCAATTCGTCGCCGCTGGTTGGTTGCTGTTGCCGATGACTCAGTTGACGACCGACCCACTGCACCCACAAGTTATATTATACATATATATTCGTGGTTTTAAATGCAATTGCATGTGTTTATAACACACACACACACACACACACTTGACAATGTGTGTAGTTTTGAATTTTCAAGTGACTTGACTTGAAACCCTAGCAATTACTTCCGTGTAACTTAAGACATTATCAGATAAGGTGTTTTAACCCTCTGGTGATGCAGTAAAAGAGCACATTTTAACATTTTGTTTCGAAGTAATAAAATTTAATATTTTCTCCACCCAAACAACACATATTTATGGTAGAAGAGTAAAAAATTTTTATAACAATGTTTTTCTTGGCTGAAGAAAAAAAAAATAATAGAAAAAAGTTCAGTCTTTAGGAAGACGGACCGTCATGTAAGCACTGTTTCGATTGTGGATACACAAAGAAGCTCGAAGTATGAGTGCCACATGAGTTAATGAGAAAAAAACCTCATAAACTGAATTTCCAACTGCGAATCATTACTGAATCGTGACAAAATCGAGCCATATCTGAAGCAAATGGTGACTGGAGATGATATGAAGATCACTTACAGCAACGGCAACTGGAAAAGGTGGTGGTCGAAGGGAAATGAGTCGGCAGAAACGTTCTCTAAGCGTCAGGATTAACGACCAAGAAGGTTTTGTTGTGGGATTGTCAAAGCATCCTTCACTATGAAAGGCTCCCCTACAGATAAACTCTTAATTCGGACCTCTACTGTTAACAATTGGACGGTCGGAAGAAAACAATCACCCAGAAGAGCCCAGCTTTGGCCAACAGAAGGGGTATTGTATTTCATCAGGACCACACCACACCATACATATCGATAGTGAGTCGCCAGAAGCTTCGAGAGCTTGATTAGGAGGATCTTATTCATCCAGCTAATAGTCGATGCCTCGCAGCAAGTAATTACCTTCTGTTACTGCGAATGATTTAGATTGGACTCAAGAGAAGCTTGTAAAAATCGATTGCTACAATTTTCGCCAATAGAGATAAGAGGTTCAATAAGAGAGGCATACTGATTTAACCTTAAAAATGGCCAAACTTGTCGGAATTTTCTGGCATAAATCGGATAATTCTTGCTCTGTTAAATAAAGTCTTCAATTGAATGCAAAAAATATGGATTACTTCTTACTAGATTCTATACGACGTTCGATTATATTTAAAAAATACCATTTAAGTATCATCTAATGCTACTAAGTCTGTTGAGTCTGTTGAGTTCTGTGAGCTCTGTGTTCCAAAGGTAAAGCAACTCAACACCAGAAATTTATTCTTTTCTAAAACAAACAGTAACCACACTATTCTTGTCTATGTGATAATATCATTGTTATCATCTTCATTCCCCCACCCATCCACCTTGATGCGAGAGCCTTTCATTCATAATTACAAAATGTCTGCTTATTCGTCGCCCAGCCGAGTCTACACTTGTCAAACTAGCGGCGAGACCAGTTACGAAAAAACCACGATAAGCAGAAACGCGCTGAAAATGTCAACTATGACTGTCAACAGAGCTGACATTACAACAATACAATACGCATTTGTTGCTGTCACTTGAGGACGCCGAAGACAATGTAGAAAGCTTTTTCGAATTCCAACATAAATATATATGTACATATACACATATAAATACTTTGTTGTTGCGGTCAACAGACATACCATTCTGTTGATTTTCCGATTTTATTTCTTACCATTAATACGAGTATTTTCAGTGTTTGTCGCAAACAAGTTAAATACATTGTTGTCTAAAAAGTACAGTTATTTTCTCTCTTTTTTGCATGCTAATAACAGTACATTTTGTTTTTGTTTTTCGCTTTCGCCTTTGCATTTCTATTTTAATTCTAATTAGTTTCTTGCGTTTTGACAGTTCATCCGCCATTCCACTAATTTGCAAGTTCTTCTATATTTGTAAATATGTGTGTATATACAATATATAACTGTAACTTCACTCTAGTTTGTGCGCTATTTTGTTGTAGCATAATTTCTGGCGTTCAGCTGTCAACTGTCTGCTCGCATTGTCGTCTTTTGTTTTTTGTTTGGTGTCCGCTGTTCCTGCTGCTTTCCTTTTTGTCTCTGCTGTTTTTTTCTCATTTATTTTTGTTTATTGTTTTCAGTTTGTTTCGTTTGGTACAACAAGTTTACATGTTGTTGTTGCCACTGCTGTGACAATGAAGTAGAAAATGAAGTTTTCACCCAAAAATAAAAAAAAAATGTTGATTGACATTAATGCGAATTGGACAGTTATTTATTAAATGGGTTTTCTTCGTAAATGAAGATTTTCTTGTTTCACTTTTTGTATTGTTTTCTACTTCGGCGAAAAGTCTTGATTATTCGATGCAAAAATTATGCCTATTGTTTTGGGTTTTCGATTAAATACAAACATACAAACAAATATAATATAATGAAGCCATATTGTTTGTCGAGAAGGCATTAATTTTCGTATTTATATTTAAAACAGTTTGAAATTGGAATAAATTGGCAAAAAGTCGGAGATGAGTTGTTGAAATATATGAATTTTTAATGAAAGCACACCATATGCTGTTGAAAGCTGCATTTACAAAAGAAATATGATATTCAAATCTTCAAAAACTAGGTGACAGCGCTACATAATGTTTCTAACTCTAAGCCAATTTTCAGAATAAAACAAAAAAAAAAACATTTTAATAAATGCAAACAAAAAAAAAACTTAAAAAAGGAAAAAAAAAAAATATAAATATAAATAAAAAACGGAAAGGAAAATAAAATAGAAAATGAAATAAAACCAAAAAGTATATAAAAAAATTAAAAAAATGTAAAAGAAAATAAAAATAAAATTAAAATAAAATTAAGATAATAAAAAAATTAAAAAAAAAAAATTAATAAGAAAGGATATAAAAAAAGAAGAAAAAAGTTAAATAAATAGGAAAAAAATAAAATTAAATTAAAAAAAAGTAAAATAAAGAAATAAAAAAAAAAAAATAAATAAAAAAAAGCAAAGGAAATTATAAAATAAAATTAATAATATAAAAAAATAAAATAATTAAAAATAAAACTAAAAAAAGTAAAATAAAAAAATAAATAAAAAAAATCAAATAAAAAATTAATATAAAAATTAAAGAAGTTAAAGAAATAGGAAAAATAAGAACGTAAAATAAAATTATTTTTTTCTAATAAAATCAAAAAAGTGTGATGAAAAAGTAAATAGAAAAAAATAAATAAAAGAAGAATAAATATAAAAAACTAATATCAAAAAATAAAAAAAGTAAAATAAAAAAAATTATATAAAAAAATTAAAAGCAAAGGAAATAGGATAAAACAAAATAAAATAAAATTAAAAAATTAAAATAAAAAAAGCTAAATAAAAAATAAATAAGAAAATAAATTAAAAAACTAATATGAAAAATTAAAAAAGTTAAGGAAATAGGAAAATAAAAACGTAAAATAAAATTATTTTTTTTTAATAAAATAAAAAAAAATATGAAACAAATGTAAATAGGAAAGTAAAATAAAAAAAGTAAAGGAAATAGGAAAAAAATAAAAAAGAAAATAAATTTAAATATGTAATAAAATATATAAAAAAAATAAAATAAAATAAATAAAAAAATATAATAGATAAAGAAATAAAATAAATAAAAAAATATAAAAAATAAAAAAATAAAATAAATAAAAGAAGAAAACAAATAAAAAAATATAAAAGATAAATAAATAAAATAAATAAAAAAATAAAATTAAATAAAAAAATATAAAAGATAAAAAAATAAAATAAATAAAACTAAATAAAAAAATAAAATTAAATAAAAAAATAATATTAAATAAAAAAATAAAGTCAAATAAAAAAATAAAATTAAATAAAAAAATTCTTGTCAGAAGTGGGATTCGAACCCACGCCCTCAGAGAGGACCAGAACGCTCCATATGAAAACCTACTATTTCAGTAGCAGGTAAGTTTGCACTTGAGTCTGGCGCCTTAGACCGCTCGGCCATCCTGACATATAACGGGTTGGTGGCCAAATAGATGGCACTTCGAATGAATTGCTTGCTTGCTTGCTTACATGTATGAGTTTGGGCGACAACCACGGTAGTGATGTAAGATGGAAAATATATTTGGCTCTCTGCAAACACATTATGAATAAAATATATTCAATAAAAATTATCGTAATAAGATTACTATGGCACATAGATCACATACAAATGTTTGTTTGAGTTAGTTATTTTTGGTTGGAAAACATGAAATTTTGTATTTTTAGAAGCACAAAAATAGTGGAAAGGTACTGAGAGTGAAAAGCATGATATCCGGTGAATTATAGGGAAAAACTTGTGAAGCTCGTTCACTATTTTATTTTATTTTTTTTTTTTGTCAAAGGCGTTTCATTTTCTTCCTTTAATTCTCTTTTGTTCGCACGTCGAACTAAAATGCATCATCTTCACTTCAAAGAAATCTAAGACAATCTGTCTAACGTCAATTCCTTCGGCTGACTTCCTTTCGTTGACAGTTGCATGGTTGACTTATCAGCAGTTGAATTGATTTCATATCCATTAAATTTCAATTGCAAACCACTCGCTCTCCTGACTTGAAAAATTCATCATCAAACTATTACTCATTCAAACACAACTCCCTCACATAGTGGTGTCTTAAATCGCCGCCTTACCGACTACTTTCCGTAAAAAAAAAAAAACTAACAAAAAAAAAAGTAAAAACAAAGAGAGAACAGTTATTGTTTAATATACTCCATGGTTGAAATATAATATTTGCTTGTTGTAAGCACTTTTTGTTTTAATGTACTACAACTTTTGCTGTCACTGTGGTTGACGTTGCGGAAAAGTCAAAAATTGATGCATGAAAGAGTGGGGAAATACGAAAAGCTCTATGGATGAGCGGAAGCAACACAGGAAAAAATAGAATAAAACAACAATGAACTAAAAACAAAAGCTACAATGACGAGTAGCTCAACTGTGTCGATGTGGGACATTAACGCTAACGCTGTGCGTTGTCATCCTCCCCAGAGCTTTAGCGCCACAACATACCGCCCGCAGTTAGGCCAACCCAAAGCAGGTCTGTGGCAGGAGTGTCTCCATTCTCCAACCTATACACACAACCACACAAACTCCAGCTCCATGCAAGCGCCTTTGCGCTGTCTGACTGCCCACAAGCTCGCCCGCTTCAGCGCACACAACTCATTTGACGCCATGATTAATTACCATTTTGACAGCTCACCAACGGTAATGTCACATGCGCGTTACCACCAACCGCACCCCCGCCGCACCCTCAACCGTATTGGCATATAACAGCATCAGTCATATATAAAAGCATACTTAATTGTATGAGCGCTTGTCGAAATGGTTGTAACAGTGTGCGTGTGTGAGCCGTCAGCTGGCACACGTGACATACATACTAAATTGTATTTGCTTTGACTATGATATCCTTTTCTTTTTGGTTAAATTTATTTTCTTTTCCTTTTGCCTCCAGTGCTTCCAGTGCTCTATAAGCTGTTCATTCTTCCATTTCCGTTTTCCGTGTTATTATTGTTATTATTATTTTTGTTCATACGCTTCACCATACGTTTCAAGTAAAATGATAAATGAAGGCACAAGGCGTTGGCGTTAGTACATATGCATGTAGGTAAGTATGTAAGTATGTATATCAATGTGACAAACAACTGACATCGCCTCCGTCGCGCCGACCACGACAATTACGCCTCGACGAAGTCAGCATCCGACTTTGGCTTCCGGTGTCACTGAGACGGTGTCACTGCGACTTGGTTGGGTTGGCATGAGACGCGCCATTGGGTGGAGTTCGGTCGTTAGGAAAATGTGTAAATTCGTTTAAAGTGGTAGGTGAAAGAAACTCTGGAATGTAGTAAACTGAACCGTTTTAAAGATTTAATGGAAGGAAGCCAAAGTTTTGTTCAATTTCATATTGAATCTAAAATTTTATATATTTTATTTTTAACTGTCTTTCAGAAAATTGAAAATTCAAATATGGGTTTTCAGATGTTGTTGCAAGGAAGTATGAGTAAATAGATGATTTGAGTTATGCAAATCTCAAACCTGAACTGTCTCTCAAAGACAGTTCTTCATGCTCCTCAAGGTGTTCGTTGTTTAAGAAGTCCTCCTCTTACTCTGGCAGTCTGTTAATATACTTATTTGTGGCTCTATGATCTTGTAAAATCTCCAAAGCTTTTGGAAGTCTTCTCAGCAGAGCAACAATAGGTCTTTCAAGCATTTAACGTTTCACTTTGAATCGAAAGTTTTGTTGTGGTACAAATTTTGGGCCTAAAGATTGTAGACAATAATGGCAGAGTCACCGCACTAGCACCTCCACCTCATCTATGTCCTTGCAGCTACGATAGTAGTCATTACCGTGATTCGTTAGTAAATATGCCGGTTTTGGGTACCAACGAAGGTCAGGTTTCAAAGAAAGGATGACATGCAGAAGTTTTCATAGGGAAATTGCTTTATTATTAAGACAGAGATCTCTTGAAATGAGCTCATACTGAGTAGTTGCGTTGCCTAAATTTCGCCGGAGGCAGGTATTCACCGTATGCAAGGTTATTGAGTTCCACCAATTTCAGCGCCAGATCGCCTCTGTCTTTTAATAAAACCATTTTACGAGTCGGCTTTGAGCTTGTCAAAAATTTCCCCAGCTTCAGTAGATTGTCTACAAAAAACAAGGAATTTCTGAAAGATCTCAAACAAAGCTGACGGCCGAAAGCCATCGTGGAAACTGAACGTAGCCCCACATACGGGTGTCTTTATTGTTGAAATGCACATTCCGGGGTTCCAACGAAACTTACAAAACAGGAACGAGTAGGTTGGGGGCATAACTTGCTTTAGTTAATTAGGCTCGTGGATCCGAATAGGCATGGGTACAGCTTACGCGACTGAAGCCGAATTAACAATGATGCCCAAAACCATTCTTCTTTTAGCAGTTTGGCGCCAATTGGAGACACTGAATGAAATTAGGCACTTCTCCACCTGATTCTTCCAACGGAGTGGCGTTCTTACACCTTCCTCAGCTTCTACCAGCGTGTATTGCATGGAATACTTTCAAAGCTGCAGTGTTCCCATCCATACGCAATCTCTGAATCCGCTTAATATTGTCATTGTCGTCGTATATCTCATATAGTTCAGCGCATCGTACCATTGTCCACAGTATTGGCCATTGCTTTTACACAGAGTGCTATACTATATCATCCGGAAAACCTTTCCCTAGCAGACTCCCTAAGTCGAATCAACGAATGTGATCAACGTCCGGCCTGTTGCACCATAAACTACGATGGCAGTGGTAAGCGAGCCTGGTTGACCATTACACATTATATTAATTAAAAAATAAATAAATCCCGTAAATACGGACGCTTCTAGCAACTAATTCCAACCCCTCTGAATGCATTTCTTTCATGAAGTAAAAAAGCTTCTCATTAAAATCCATCAACCGTTCAGACGTAGCTTGGTATAAACTGTAGTTCCCTTCTTTTCTGGAAAAAATCAGAGTGCGTACCACAAAATGATGGAGGAGCTCGAATGAAAATCACCTCAACCAGCGGTTGATTAAGATTCATCCGCGTTTACCGATTAAGCCTAGCACTATACCTTTTAGAGCTGTGCGCCTGACAACTATTTTCTTCGCAGGTATTTAATTGGGTTCAATTTTTAACTATTCCAATAGCCTTAGCTTGGTTAATTTAGTTTTAGAATTAACCCCATTGACCTGCAGTTTGGGGTGCTCTGCCAGTATCCGATTTTTTAGCACTGCACTTCGCGCTAAACCCCTTTCGAAGGTCTGCCGCAAGAGCTCCATTACGTTTCTTCTGCACCGCTTTACACCCCAACTTTTCAAGTTCCTTACTAGCTGCGATTTGGTGCTCTCCTGAAGTATATGCTCTTTTTAAAATATTTACCTGTTCCTCTTTACTCTCTCTCTCTCTTTAACTGATTTAATTATCTCATATTTTATGCCTTTTTCTTTTGCCATTCATGACAATTTTGCCAGCACAGCTGGTCATCAACATCTGGAAATTTTTTATGGTTCTTTTTTTACTTTCCTTTAAATTTATGAATATATTTATGCATATGTAGTTATGTACACATGTGACCCGAACAATAAACTGAAATCGTATAATTGTCATTTTTAATTTTTTCTTTTATAAAAATTTTTTGCTTAAAAATGAAATCGACTTTCATGCTCTACTTTGGATGACTAATATGAGTTCCTCGTGAATGTTCATTTTTTATTTTAAATTTTTTTTTGATAAATTGTGTGTTATAAAAGTTATTTATTATTTTTATTTTTTTATTTAATTTAATTTTAAATAATGTGCGACATTTTTTCTGCTATTCAAAGGATAAATTCAATTAAATTTTTTTTTTCAATTTTTATTATTTTATTATATTAATTTAAATCACATTTTATTAAAACGTGCTTGAATGACTGTGAATAGAAATACAAAAAAAAAAGTTATAAATGCAATCAATTGGTATTCAAATAAATTTTCAAACTCGCTTCATTTATGGTGTTCATTAAATGATTTTGCGCACCAAAGTATCGTAAAAAAAAATAAAAATAAAAGAAACAAGAAAAAAAGATCAAAAATGTCTCTAATCAAATTGCAATTAAATTTTCATCAGTAAAAAAGGGGAAAAAACACCGTAAATAAATCTCTATTGTGCCCGCATAAAAATACACCGGCCTAACCAAACCCCCATGGGCATACATACCTACATACATATATATGCATGTACACATACATACATACAATATATACAAATAAATAAACTCGACAATCAGCAACTGTGAATAAAATCGGCGTGAGTCATGTGACGCTGAATAAACAAACATTCAATGTCTGACTAAAGGATGCGCCAAAAGCTCAGCGTCACTAAATACGCACATACATACATACATACATACAAAAATATACATGTTTTAAAAAACACTGTGACTGCTTTGCAGTGATTACAAAATAAAGTTGTCACAACGCCGCGTCAGGGGTATTGTAGCCGTTGTCTATGCAGTATAAATGAAGTTGTTGTAGACCAATGGCGAGCCACACTGGTATGTATGTTTGTATGTATGAGTATATGTGAATCGCGACAGCTGTCAATGTGACATTTTGGAAATTTTTTAAGCGCTTGTAATATTTTGATTTAATTTCTTTGCCTTTTTCAGTTTTTTTTCTTTCTTAATTTTTATTGATCCAACTTCGCGACACTATGACATGTCCCAGTGCTGTTGTGATTGCCATTTGGATAGGTTTGATTGAATGAAAATTGAGAGCGAAATTGGAAAATTTCATTAGTTATTTAAAAATGAATAAAAGTCAGCTGGACGAGGTGTGATTTGTACGACAGATGGAGTAAAGTCAGTTTAGAAATCAGAATGATAATAGTCGGCGGGAGTTCAAAAGATTTGGTATAAGGTCTCTTCATGTTAGTCTAATTCGAGTTTGGTAAGTTTACGTACACAAGTGGAGAGCGCATGGAAACCTTTGGGTCAGAAGATTGTCCGTAGTGGTAAATGTTCTTTAGCGATGGAAAGGATTTACTATTCACCGTGCAACATTTTGGGTGTGAAAGTTATACCCAAGCTGAGTTAGGACTTCAAAAACGAAGGGAAATTTTTGTCATATAGGAAAATTAACACCTTCCCTCGTAAGCATGTGAGCTGATAGCTCCTCCCGAAGAGTGACCGCAATTAGAATTAATTTCGAAGGCTACCAGGAATCCAACCCATAATCCTCAGCATGTAACCAGACACTGATTTGAAATTTTCGGAAGAGCTTTCTCGAATCTACATCTAGAGTATGGGTTTTAAAGGTTCCACTCTTCATTAGATCTATAACCCTTCAGCCAAAAACCAGTAAAAGTATAGGTATATACAGACGGAAAATTGAGGTCCTCACTTGAAGGTATGTGTTAAAATGAAAAAACAGACCGTTGTTCGGTTTCTTGAAGAACAAGACCTCCTCCGTTGTCTGAAAAGATAGAAAATATCAGTTCTCGAGAGTATTTTTCAGTGGACCCAGTAGAAAGATATCAGGCTAATGGGCTAGATCAGTGGGAGCTTAACAAAGAGTATATAAAAGAGCTCAGCTGAAAATCCGTTCAGCGATTATAAAGTGCCAATTACATGTCTGGCGCTAGGTAAGTTTAGATAAAAGTCATCTAGAGAATCCCATGTAGACACATTAGACAATTGTGTTGTGAAGGCTAAGGAACTTTTTATTTATAAAATCACTTAGTGCAGTCATAAATCTACAAATGTCTGAAGTTCAGAACGCATTCGATTCGAAAATTTTTAATCTCAGCCCCTTAAATACTGAACAGTGAAAAAGAATAAGCACATAAATGCAGCCATTTCTTCTTCCAGACAACTACGAAAGTGGCGATCCGGTCAGAGCTTTCACTATGTGCGAGAGTTTCGACCTTTGGATGGAATGGAACTTCCCAGCTCTTCCACGGTCCAATTTTGTCAAGAGGGATCTCAAAAACGGGCAAAATGAGGTGCCTCCTAACACACGTTCAGTTGGTTCAAGGGCACCCCCATCAAAAAACACACCATATGCTATCCCAGGAGCTCCCATTTGCGGTTCATTCGATATTGTTGAAGGTTGTAGTTTGTTTGCAAGCGAGAGATTCACATATGGTGAATCGGACATACAACCGATTTGTTCAGATGAGAGGTTTTGGGTCAAAAATCCGGCAAACGAGTATCTGAGAGCTAGAAATTTTTATTCCAAACATATAAACATATATACATCGGAAACCTCATCATACCTATAGACCTTCCAACTAATTATTTATATTTGCGAATTAGCTTAGTTTAGGTTGAAGTGGCTATCGGTGCTTGAATACCAATACGCTAAGCTTCACTATCTATCATCTATTTCGATACCTTTATACATTTCATTAGATCATTTATCTTGATGTCTAGGTATTGGTACCTACGTAGAAGACGAAGGACTGTTTATTGGTCCTCATCGTTCTTACAGCTTGCACAGCATCTTTTGAAGTGAACTCTCTGCCTCCTATTAAGCAGGAACCTGTTGAGACTCCTACAATGTTAAAGATGTTCTCTCTTTTGAGTGACATTTTGTGTGACCTTTTCCGGTCCCATTTCGGGTAAGTTTGTCTAGAAATTCGGACAATCCAGTAAGTAAGTAAAGTCTCTGTGTGTCAGTTTACATGTTGCAAAAGGCATACCATTGCGTTCTTTGTCGGGAAGAATCTGTTTGGTCGTGCCTAACCAAACCTGGTTCGACTGCCTTAAAATTTTCCTCTATGTCTCTGTGACCAGGTATTCAAATGAGCGTTCTTAGAGAGCCAAGCGACAGATATGAGTATTAATATTTAATCCTGAAAGGAAATACCTTAAATTTGATATGGTCATAAGAGGTATAAAGAATTTGGAATTTGGGATGGTCAAAGACACCTCTTCCTTCTTGCTTTGACTAAAATAAATCAAATTAATTTTTGAAATAACCTAAAATTCACTCGCCGCATTTTATTTATGAATAAATCACAAAATTTGACTGAGCCAAAGGCAAATGCATTTTACAGCCCAAGTGATTTTACCAAACAAACAACAGACATTAAAAACAAAAACAAACCAATAAAAGCCATTAATATGATTTATTTATTATTTTTTGCTTGTTTTTTGGTTTTCCGAGCATCGGCCGTTGGTCGTTTGGTCGGTTTTGAGTGCAAAGTGTTAATGAATTTTAAATAAGTTGAATGCGCTGAGGGAAATTAAAACGCGTGTTTATTTTGTGGTGGCCTCAAAACCGTTGGGAGTTGTAAGTCGCACCAAATCGCCAATGAGTATAAATGTAAATATGTATCGACATACATACATACCCATATGGGACTAGTGTATACGTGTATGTAAATGTGACTAAATTTGCATTAACATGAGCGCAAATATATTTATTTACTATGAACACATGTATATATGTACGCTGGTATGTCTGTCTGATGGGCTCGCCAACAAGTGACAGTTTTGTGCGGGCGTCTGTCGTCTGACATGAAAGTGAAATTTCTGCGGGCCGCCAAGCCAAATGACAGAGACACGTGTGTTTGATTATGCAAAAGAAGTCGTTGGAGGTGATGGTTGGCAGACAGGTAAGCACGCGGGCACATACACGACTCCTCATTCAACTATGTAGCCTGCAGGCTGACAGATTCACGTCACATCATTCCACCGCAATTCTGTCACTGCAACTCTGGTCGCTATGCTGTTTGTCCATTTGACATTTTGGCTAGAATTTGCGAAATGTTAATGTTGTAAATTGACAAAAACAAAGCATTGAAAGCAAGCACAATGACAATGTTGATTATATTTCAGCGGGGATGTGTAAAGTGTGGGTGGTTGAAAGGAAAGAGACTATGGTACAAGCACTTGATATAAAGCTTTTAAAATTAGTTGCGAAGTGATGATGTAATAATTTTTAATTTTCAATATATTTATTTTACGTTTTTTAATAATTAAAAAAATCCAAACCTTTGTTTGTATACTCCTTGTAAAAGCTTGTTTAGCTTAAAGCTTTCAAAGCTAAGTTTCAGTTATTTCATGTACACGTAAGTTTTTATTTCAAATATTCTATGGAAATATAGACTAATTTATTGAGAGCTTCTATACTATAAAAAGTGAGAGCTTTTCAGCTTTAAAATTTTATAAATAGATGAAAAATTCAAATTTATATCAGCTCATGAAAGCTTGTGTCAAGCATTGCACAGAAAGCTCGGTAATTTTCAGTGTTACCATGAGAGCTTTTTGACGTTATAAGTGAAAAGCTTTCAGTTTTAAAAGTTTTGTTGAATTAGTTGTTAGCTATTTTATGAATGTTTTAATATCACAGATTCTGTAGAAATATTTTTTCCCGTCTATTTTATTTTTATACACTTCTTATAGTGGAACCTTTTTAATGTTAAGCTTTTATTAATATTAAAAATAATAATATTAAAAATTCGAATTTATATAAATTCAACTAATTTTATGAAAATATTCCATTCTGTTTCGAGCTTCTTGACCTTATGTGAAAGCTTAAATTTAAAGCTTTTAAGTTTGAGGTTTTATCATGAGTTCAAACTGATGCTTGGCTTTGGCCTGTTAACGGGTGAATTATCGGGAAAAAAGAAGATTTTGCTTAAGTATCTTTTTTGTAAAATAACCGAAAAATATTTTATTTAAAAAAATTTGTTGTAAAAATTAATTTGAAATTTAGCTTTTTTGGGAAAAATGAAGCAAATATCCTTTTTGAGAGACCAACCTATTTTTCGTATAAAACTCTATGGTAAAAGGCTAAAAATAGCTTAGCTTTCATCTGAAAGCTTTACTGACCACAAAACGAAAGCTCCATATTTAAAGCTTTTTAAAAGCACAAGATATAGAACATGCTTTAGACTTCAGTTAAGAAACAAATTTCCAATTATATCTTAATGTAAAAAAAAAAGTATAAAGAATTATCTTAAAAGCTTTTTAAACATTATTTTGCATGAAAAGCTATTTTTATTTTTTTTAAATCTTGATAACAGAAATAATTGCAAATTGCTTGCATGGCACTTGACTGATGTTCACACCTTTAGAAAATAAATTATATTTAATTTCACATGAAAATTTTATTCAGCCAAATTTCCACATGTGCTAACAATTTCAATAAAATTTTCATTAAAAAAATTTGAAATTATCGTTAAATGATTATTGACTTATTAAAGCACTTACGAAGCTTTTATTTATAGTAATTTCCCTTTACGGGTTTTCTATATAACATGCCTTTGAAAGCTTTCATTTATAAGCTCACTTAATTATGTTAATTATATGAATTTTAAGCTTATCAGCAGAAAAAAGAAATCGTATGCAGTAGTATTTTCCTACAAAAACTAAATTATAAATGCTTTCATCAATTTTCCACAGGGAAAGCATATGAGAACTTTATTTACAAAATTAAGCACTCTGAATTATGTTATTAATGAATTTACGAGTATCTCTAGAAAAGTTATACGATCTCAACGAAAGCTCTTGCAGTAAAACTT
The DNA here is from genome assembly GCA_037013455.1 of Ceratitis rosa. Lineage (NCBI taxonomy): Eukaryota > Metazoa > Arthropoda > Insecta > Diptera > Tephritidae > Ceratitis > Ceratitis rosa. The sequence continues at coordinate 24,003,840 of JAWMAG010000013.1, read as the reverse complement.
TACTAATGAAAGCTACTTTATAAGTGCTTTCATTAGTTTTCTCAAACAAAAGCTCCAGCAAGTATGAACTTTAGTGCAAGCGAGCTTTCCATTTTGAAAATAATTGAGCTTGAGCTTTTTAAAATATTTCGATGCATTCACACAAGAGACCCTGTTCATTATTACCATACATTATTTGCATTGAGGTATCGTCAACATGTCGTCTGTTGCACATTCAACATTTATTTGTTTGTATTTGTATACGTAGCACTGTTTGTTTGTTGCACATTACTGTACAGGTGTATGTATGTGTGTTTATGTATAACTGGCACCATGTTGTCGTGTCTGTAATTGAGAATTTGTACTCAATTAAGATTAAATTCAATATTTGCTTAAAATTTGCACAAAACGAACAAAAACCGGACCGGACCGGACCGCCGGACCGAACCACAAAAGGGCAAGGACTGCAGAGAAATGCAATGAAATGCAAATGTAAATGCAGACTTTGGACACGGCAACACATATTGATATGCATAAAAACATATTGAGGCACACATAAATATATATATATATATATGCACATTTACCTCTGGTGTCTCTTCACAATTGGATCTTGTTGCTTTTGCCATTAAACAATCACTTGCAATCACAATCGAAATTTGTTACATACCATTTTGTGTAGGAAATTTAGCGAATGCCAACTCAATTTCATCACCACACTCACCTGCCTTATTATATACTCTATACTCTATATATATATATATTTATATGTATGGTATACCTCATCGTCTCGTCGTCTATCTGCCAATTCACAAATGTGCACGCATCTCAACGCTGTAATTTGCAAATTCATCTCAACTAAACAAATATGTATGTATATAAATATGCATGCATGTGTAAGCTTGCTTGCAATCATCGACGCATGACAATACATATATACATACATACTATACATGCGGCCACTGAAGGTGTAGGGCAAGTGGTAAGGCATCACATTTGGATCGGTTGATGGCACGCGAATGGAATGTTTGAAATGTCTGTCTGCCTTGTTGTTGTTTTTTGTTGTTTTTTGTTGTTGTTGTTGCGATTTCTATTTTAGGTAAGTGCGTATGTTGACCACCTGCATGTCTAGTCCACACATAGTGGCCGCTGTGCTTTAGTGACTGGCAGAGAGAGAGAGAGAGAGAGAGAGAGAGAGAGAGAGAGAGAGAGTCTAGTTTGGATGCGAAGCCCGCATACCGATTTTCAGTGAGCAGAACAGTGCGAATCAGCGTTGCGTGCATACAAATCAAAGCAGACATAGTCAAATATGAGCATAATAATAATGACGTGGTTTACCGTTAAACAGAGAGTGTAGTAAACAGTTATTTATTTTGTTCTTAATAAACACTTTTTGGTTTGCAAACAGAATTATGTGAATTTTAATTATTCTTTCATTTCACTTTACAATAAAGTAGCCTTAACGGCGAGTCCAAAGTCGGAACCTCATATTAAACTCGTTCCTTTTGGAAACCAAGTGGGTGGGAGGGGAGGTTCTGTGACTACTATGGGGAATTTACTTAGATGTTTCGGCATGGCGTACTCGGTGGATCCTTCCTAAACTAACTTGGATAACACGAACTTCAGCTATTAACCAGAAAAAAAATCCGGTGATTAATTCACCAGTATTATGCAGAGTTCGTCGAATTCTCTGGGAATTAAGATAAAAAAAGAGATTATAATAGTTAATATTAAGAGACGAGAGGTTGGAGTGAAGAGAAAATTTAGTTCACATAAACGAAAAGGTTTCCATCACCAGCTAGACCTGGAAGAGAGTCAGTGAGAAGCAATAAAGTTTAAGTCCATGAAATTGTCGCTAGATATCAGTGGTGCTGTGGAATGCTTTGAGGTATAGTACCCTCGATACCTTTTAAATTGGTTTGCCAGTTAGCAATCAGTTCATTTAAGGTGACAAGAAAGGTAGTGTAAGCAACCTTGAGTGTAACACCTTTCGTACAACGTACAACTTTTAGAAAAAAGATGAAAACAATAATACCTGGAAAGAAAGAAATTAAGACACATTGGCCTGAAATTTATATACTCGTAGATGGTTTAAATTGCATAGAAAGAGTAGACAAGCACATCCAAACCCTGTCCAAAATGGTAACACACAAGTTCACTAAAGGAGTTAGGAGCATTATCAGAAGTGTTTCGGGCCTCATAAGATAATATAGTGGAAGGTCAGCTCTTTTAGAAGATGTTGCATGATCTATTAGAATGAGAAAAGGGAGATAGTTTCTGATCTACTATGATACTCCAGTTCGGCCTATTCATGATTAAACTTATGACTTTCAAGATCATTCTCAGAAGCGAAAAGTGGTAATCAAAATAGCTTGCCAGGTGGTAAACCTCGGTCGGCTCTGCAATAATAAAGGAGACTTTCTTGAGGGGCTCAAACTGAGTTCAAACCTGCATAAAGCCTTAAGTCTCTGCCGCTGTTCAGTGTAAATTCACTGAAAAATAAGTTGTACTTTACACGGGTTATGGATTTCACATGGACTAGAATCTCTTTTCCATTCCGAGCGGGTAATAAGAAGTCATTCCTCTCAAGAAGAGATCTTTATCCAAGGAGGAATCCTTCTCATTCACATTCAAGTTACTGTTCGTTTCTTGTACCTCAGTTTTTTCATAGGGAGTGAAGTCTTCTTGTTCTAAACAACCTTCTGACACGGGAAAATTTAGAGATATGAGGTTTTTTCACCGAGCTAGAAAAGTAAATTTGAAGTGTATAAAAAGTGCAATTGCGAAGAACTTGTTCCAGATAAAATGGACGCGATCACTGATCACTGTTCTGTGGTGGAAATCAAATGTTCCGGGAAAGTAGTGCGGCACACATTAAATCTCTATATACCGAGCAAGATATAAGAAGAGTAATAGGAAGGTTGCGAAATACGGGTTTATATATATAAATAAATTGCGCAACTGAGGTAGCCGAGTGGTTAACAGTGGGTGATACCATGTGGAGGGTTATGAATTTCAAACTGGGCGAGATTAACATACAAAATTATAGAAAACCCGTTGCCCTACAGTAGAAAATGCCATCCATTCGGAGATCATTTTCGGTAGAATATACAAAGCCCTTGGGCAAAATCCATCAGAAGCTCGGAGGCATCTTGGTAAATAAACTATAGGCCTCTCCACTTGTTGGAGAAAACATCAAAACGCGCGCCAAGAGTTGGCGAGAGTCGGAATATAAAAAACCAATTATACACATATATAGCGCTCTATGCACGCTAAAGCGGCCTTCTGTAGAAGTCCTACGATTAGGTTCTTAGCTGCATAAAGGGACGGATTTGGCCCACCTTCGAATGACTGACGAGTTTCTATGAAAAGTTTTTGTATGCATATCAAGTATAGAGTACTAGAAGGAAGTTCTTACAACCGCTATATTCAACAGTTTGGAAATGGTAGTTTAATGAGACTGAGGAAAAGCTGATGAGCAGTGCTTCATAAAATATGGGCTATTAATCTGATAAAAATTTACAAAATACTTCTTTTCTACTAAATTACATAGAAACGATAGGTGATCATTATAGTTTTTGAGTAATTAATTTTTTAAATATTTATATTTATCTCGCTTCTTCTTTCTCTGCAAAAAAGTGCTTTATTATCTAAGCAAACATTTTAAATACCAGCAGTACTTGAGTGAATTTTTAAATATTTATATTTCTTTATTTTCCTTTAATGATTACCAAATTAAACTGTCACTTGCCAGAATTTCCTAATTTTAAACTTTAACTTCATCCAAAGCAAAGGACTCACCAATGTACTAAGCCAAGCAAATGCCACCTGAAAACCCCATAACCAAAGTCTCAACCACAACAATTCTCTGCCTTTGGATGGTTGGTGCAGAGAAGAAGCAAGCGGGCCAAAAGGAAGACTGATGGATATATTGGTCCAGCCATTTCATACCGTTCGAGTTAACTTCTTTCATACGTTAAATATTCGTAAGTATGTATGTATGCATGTGTCTGTGTGTCATACTTCGTCTACACCTGTAAGCTCAACATTTTAAAGAGAACTGTATTTATAGTGTGTGCGTGTGTGTGTGTGTTTGTTAGCACTTTATGTGTACACATATGGAAATCCAATTTTCCGGTGATTGATCTCATACATATGGAGACTATGGCCACATATCAAGTTCGTGGTTTGTCATTGGGGTTTCAAGCGTCGCATAATTACATACGTTCCACACCAACACACACACATACACACAAGTAGAGAGATGTAAATGTGTGTGTGTGTGTATTTGAAAGTTACATGCCTCAATGGTTAGACAAAACCAACTAACCAAAGCAAAATGCAAACAAATGCAGACACATAACATAGAAAATGCAAAAAATTCTATACATATGCATATATGTATGTATGTATGTATGTATATATTGATTGATAAATATGCGCTCACTCATGGCAAGCGTTATAATTGCTTACATATTTACAAATATTACTGCATAGCAAATTCACAATCATTCACACCCACACTCTCATGTGTACCATATGTACTCGTATGTGTAAATTGTGTTGTTGTATTTACGTTTTGCATTTGCATTTTGTTATTTGTTTTATTATCAACTCTAGTTGTTGTTGTTGTCTATTGTGATATTGACTAAATATGGTAGAGTGCTGCATGCGCCTGAATGTATGCAATACAAATTTTTGTGTGCCAGTACGGATGAGATGGGTTGGGATGGGGTGGCCATCATTGAATATATTGCAATTACTCATACCACATGAAGAGAAAAGTGTGAGTGTAATTTTATGTCAATAAGTGAGTGATGTTATTAAGCATGCAATTTAGATACTACTCAATATACATATATATACATATCTATGCGTATGCACTTTTTGTATTTTTTTATATTTTTATTTATAAATTTTTAATTTTTCTATTCGGAGATTTAGACTCTCTGACACTTGTTGATTGATGAAATTTTGAATAAATTACTGGAGCTTAGTTTGCTGTTAAAAAGTCAATAAAAGTAGATTTTTGTTTAGTTTCTAGAGTTATTATATTAGTACTAGTAATAAGTAATCCATTATTAGATGGTTGATGGCTGATGGTGATCTGTGTCTCTATATGATAATATTTTGCTAAAATTAAATACTGTAATAGCCAAACATTGAAAATTTTAGTTTCGTCGATTTCGTGTGTGTGGAAGGTCTTTGTCGAAAATTTCGTTAAAATAATGGAAATCATCGAGTCTGGCCGTTATGCGAGCACTGTTTCGATAGCACAGAAGCTAAACATTGTTCAAAAACAGTTTGGGAACCACTTGAAAAAAGCTGGATACATAATTAAGCTCATATACCGGGGTGTCAGATGAGTTAACGAGAGAAATTCTCATGGACCAAATTTCCATCCTCGAATCACTGCTGAGTTGTAACAAAATCCATCCATTACTGAAGCGTGTGGTGATTTGTGACGAAAACCAACATGGCTAAAGAACAGTGAGTCGACTCGAATGGTCTCCAAGCCACAATTGACGACTAGGGAGGTTTTGCTGTGTATTTCGTGGGATTGGCAAGGAGTATAATCCATTATTAGCTTCTCTGCTACGGCCAAACTTATTACTCTGAGTTGTATTGTCAGCAATTGGATCGTCTGAAGAAAACAATGAGCCAAAAGCGCCCTGCTGTGGCCAACAGGAGTAGAATTGTCTTTCATTGGGAGAACTCCAGGCAGGTTTCTAGCATCCGCCTTATGTTTAGTATACGCACCTCGCACCAAGTGATTGCCATATTATATTTTACTGTCTATGGCAAATGATTGGCCCATGAATAACTGGCCTTAGGCGGAGCCTACAAAAATCGGTTGTCCCAATTTTTTGCCAACAAGGCTTGGTAGCTGCTCTGGATAGCAGATTTTCATATAATTCAGTGGCCATCTGGTCAAAATAGTTACAGCGTTTCAGCAGTCAGTTAGCCAAGCATTGCCCAGCCACTTCTTTCAGCATTTCTGCTGCCATTGGTCTTTTTTTCATAACGTCAGACGAAGTTTTCAGACATGCTGCTGTTCACGGAAATTTTCTGCAACTATCTGGCTGGCTCTTTGGGCTCTCACGAACGCTGTTTTTTGAATTTGACACTCACGTGCTGCTTCTCAATACTTTTGGATTGTTTTGGGTAAATTGCTGTGCAGCGCTGGCCCATGAATTTTGTTTTTCTAAGTTTTTCTGTAACCTTCGACCACTCACTCCCATGAGAAGTGCGGTCAACTCAAGGACTGTGTCTTTGACTTAAGAACGTCTTATTTAGCGGTAATGTCTTCCTTGTTTACCTATTCTTATTTCTTCTGCCTGTTCTCTGTATTCTCTTCAAAGCTTGCTGAATGCTTTATTTTCTTCGTAAAGCTTAACGAACTCATATTAACTTCGCCGTGACAATCAGTATCTATTTTCTTAGGGACTTCTAGTTCTTTTTGGATATGCTCTTAGTGTTTTGTATGACTACCTTTCCGCCAATTGAGGTACCCAGGGGTCTTAGTATTATGTGGAGTAGTATGAAAGTCTACCGCAGTATAAAGAAAACTCCATTTACTGCAGTCTCAATTAACATGGCTGATTAGGCAGAAGACATGGCAGTTCCAGGTATATGTTCTCTAGCAGTCGCATACTGTATGACGAGTAGCGCAGGCCTGAAGTAAGGTTAACTAACGCCTTACGTTCATCTAAGAAAGGGCGAAAAGACTCTGCACCACGCCAAGGTGCCTTTAGTTCAGCAGATTCTGCTTAATTAATCTGTAACGCATGACTTACAGTAGCGCCATCTAGCGTGTGTGATTTTTCTACTGTTTTCTCTCTTCTTTTTAGCAGAACTCCACGCCTTTTCTCACTCCAAAAAATTCCAATGTCAAGTGCAAATCGATTGATAAAACCCTAGAGATATTCGAAAACATATCACGTATGTATGTATATGTGTATGTATGTATTTAAGAAATGAACGTTTCCTGTTAATACTTGAAAGTTTGGAAACCAATGCATAGCAAATTTTAATAAATAATAGAAGAGATGATTGACTGATTGTACCATATGCTAAACAGTTGCCAAAAGAAGAGAGCAAACAGAAGGAAACGAAAATTACAGTGAAATAAAACTGTTGATTGAGTTTCGAAATAAACAAAAATAAACAAAAAAAAAAAACAAACTCTGAATACCAAACAGAAGCGAGAAAAAAATATTTTTGAATTTTTATAGCACTGCAGGCACACCTGACCACCACCAGAGCAGAATTTTGAGCAACTTTGTCTATCGAAAAATATTTTTCTTTTTTTTTTTTTCAAAAACAAAAAGACAAAAACAAAACAAAACTCATCAGTGACTTTCAACGACATTGAATATTTGATGAAACCAAATCGAATTGCAAGTGCAAGAGTAAATAATTCGGGGAAAGGCTAAAAAATGTATAAAAGAGAGAGAAAAGAAATTGTTTCTCTGCCAAATAACTTTGACACTCAAAAAGCAATTGCAACATATAATTTGCTCTGAGTCAAGGTGCTCAAAAAACGAGTAGTAGAAAAATATGAAAGAACACCCAAAAGGTAGCAAATCAACTAAAGTGCCAAATAAGCTTAAAAAGCCGAAGCTGTAGCAAAGAATGCATAAACAACTGCCAAAAATTGCCAAGTAGACAACAAGACAACAAAAAAAAAAAAAAAAATAAGAAACTAAAATCCTCCAACGGTAGACACAACCGGCAACAAAATCTCGCGTCGCAGAAACGTGCTTAGACCAATGAAATAAACAATAATTTTACTTGAGCCACCGTCGTCTGCAGTGCAATGTGTGAGCGAGCTTAGAGCACAGGTACGCCATTGCATATCTAACTGGTAACCTGCTTGATATTCGCGACCAAAGTCTTAGCGTTGCAGACGACAGTAAAGCCAATGTCGTGCAGGGAATAACTGAGTTGGAGAGTTTGTTGCAAAGTGAAAAGGTGAAAAAGAGTTGCCGCAAGGAGTTGTTATTATGCACCAAGCGCCGGCGAGGGAATGCAACGGACCAACGGCAGATTTATTTTGCACTCCATCATCTTCATATCCCGTTGTGTTTTTTTTCTTTTCTTTTGCCTATCATCGTCATTTCGTTGTCTTAACGATGCATTGCTATTGATCGTGATGGCACTGTTTGGTCATTAAGAGGTTTATTTGGAAGGATACATCCCGCTCAGGTATTTTTAGGGGGTGAGACTATTGAGTTTGTGCGTCTTTTGAACTCTTCAAGGACTAAGTAAGAGTTTTTTATGTTTGAGACATCTAGAAGGATAACAACTGTTGAATCTAGCGTATAGTTTCTCTTATAAAATGGAAAAAATGAGTGAGTCTATCATTAAGGTCGTAGTAGAACTAACTGCGAGGGGTTAATCTCGATGATTTCATGCCTAAAAAGAGGATGATGGTTTATGGTGTCATTCTTAGAGAGAGAGAGAGAGAGAGAGGGAGCGAGAGAGAGAGAGAGAGAGAGAGAGAGGGAGAGAGAGAGAGGGAGTGAGAAGGGGCGAGAGAGAGAGAGAGAGGGAGAGAGAGAGGGAGTGAGAAGGAGCGAGAGAGAGAGAGAGAGAGAGAAAGAGAGAGAGAGAGGGAGAGAGAGGGGGAGAGAGAGGGAGAGATAGAGAAGGAGAGAGAGAGAGGGAGAGCGAGGGAGAGAGATAGGTGAAGAGTGAAAGAGAGTTCTCTGTGGGCCATGTCATTCTTTTTTTTGCGTTTGCATAATGACTGGGAAGTAGTTTAGCCACAGAAAAGTGCCTGCGAGTTGATATCTGCGCTATTGTAGCAAATATGTGGTTTTGTCTGTAAACCACTACTAGAGCTTCAGACAGCTCTCTGTAAAACGTTGATCGAATGTATAGGTCTTGAGCTTCTACAACAGTGTTCCACTACTTTGATTCAAAACTTCTAATGCCGACTCAACGAATGTCTCCTTCGTTCACCCTCTGCACCGTATTACAGAGCTTGTTCGGTGTCTCTCCATAGAAAACTTTACTTTTCAGCCGTCTCCTAAGTCTAAAGTTCGCAGATAGACGAAATTGTCCACGAATTCACACTTGTGACTATCAACAGTGACGTGACACCCCGGTGGCTGTACTTTTCCAACGCCTTCTAAGTCCAAAGTTCGCAGAGAGACGATGTTGTTCACGACTTCAACGTTATGACTCGCAGCAGTGACGTGGGCGCCCGGTGAGAGAGAATGAGTGCGCTGTTTATATGATGACAGGAGGTGCTATGTCTTCCCTGCTCCCACTCGATACGTTTCTTTGCCCAGTCCGAGAAAGTGGCACTAACCTTGCTGATATCTATAACATCTACCATTTGCACCAGCCATTTCATGTTCTTATTTTAGGCTCTACCTTCTCATATGTAGTTCTCACGACAAAGAGGCTCCTTGTCTGAAACCTCAGTTAATGTCGAATGGCTTTGAGAAGTCCTTTCAGCTTTGCGAGGATCTAATACCAGGACTCTATTAATATTCTTGACCTTAAAAAGTGGTCCCAACATTTCTGCTTACTGAAAGATGGTGGCGCATCCGGTGAGCAAATGCCATCTTCACTCCATCGGTGCATCTTGAGCATCGTCTGAATGTCTTTACAACTCACACCTTCATTACTTCTGATGAAGAAACGTTCCGTCAGCAAACCTTGTGTATATAATTGCTCAGGGAGCGGTCAACCAAAATGAGTCTGTCTTTCTGAGTCTTTTTCAAAATGTAATGAGAAGTTAAATACTCTTCATCACTTCCATTACCGTTAAGTTTATATTTATTGATATTTTCCTTACAGGCCACCGTGAAGAAGAGTTTCGCCTTGTCTTACGTCGCCAACAGAGCAAGTGAAGTCCATTCCATACCAGCCAATGTTGCGGTTCCGTCCATCATGATATGTTTTGGCTTTTGTGGTGAACTAAAGTTTTCCCCAGTATAATATTCACACACACACACACACACACACTTATATACAGACATATGCAAGCATACAGCGAATCATCGATATGCCAGCATCTATCAGCTAATAGTTTGCTCAACCCTCCGTCGCGCACATGTGGGTGGCTCAAAACACACACACACACACACCCACACACAGTAGTGTTAGAGCTGCCTGACTGCGAAAGGCTAGTTAGTTAACCCTGAAGGTTGTCGGGGTCCCACGGCGTAGGGTAGCGCTATTATGTATGGTTCAGCAATAGCCTGGAGTAAGTCAAGTTTATGGTAAGCTTAAGGTACAAAGTTTGCAGACGTCTCAATTGCCATTTACATTATTTAAAAGTGCAGTCGAACCAATGGCAATGCAGCAATTCATTTACGAACACATACACGTACATCAACCCACGCGTACACACATGCATGGCGAGCGAGTACAAGCTGTTCACAAATCGCTGCCATAAACTGTTCGATACAGTATTTAAACCCAAACAAAGTTGCAATTTGACGAAATAATTTTCTATGCAGTATGGAAGGAAAGCGAGAAAAAAATCAGGAAAATTGGAAAAAATTAAAAAAATTAAAAAAAGAAGAAAAAATGAAGGAAAACTCTAAAAAGCATAGCAGCAATTGTGTAAACTGCAGCAACAACAATATTTGCGCTTTTCAAATTGCCAACGAGTAATGTGTGTGTGTGTGTGTGTAATGGCCAAGGTATTCGTGGTGAATAGCAAAGTGGCTTTTCCGTGAATTTTTTTTTTCAAACTCGGATTGATTTTTTCTGAATTTCCAGTTTTTCTTGCACTTTCCTCGTTTATGTGTTTTTTCACCTTTTGCCGCAACTTTTTTCCCATACCGCTTTTCCTACTCCGATACAGTGGTATATATTTATGTACCATATGTAAGTATGTATGTATCTAAGTGTGTGTGTGGTCGTAAATTTTGATCGTATGTTTAACTGTAAATATTGTGCAATAACTGCAATATGTTTGCGCAAACATTTTTATGTGCTGTAGCTGTGAAAGTGTGTCTGTGTGTGTGTGTGTGTGTTTGTGTATACCTTTGTATGACTTTGTAAATATTTGTGCAGTTTTTTGTATGTATTTGTTTGTTGCTGCTTTGTGCTTTTGCCTGTTGCTTCGTCTATCCATTTTATTGGCACTACAGTAGTAGCTGTTGTTGTTTTTATTTTCACTGCTGCTGTTATTTTGTAGCCAACAACAATACACTTTGTAACCTTCGCTTTGCGCTGCTATGCTGCGTTTACTCGCCAATGAAGGGTAAGCGAATATTTTTTCTGTTTTTTTTTGTCTTTTTTTTCATAGAACTTTTACCGTTAGTTGGTTGAAAACAAATTAGAAACTAATTAAAAACATTTTCATTGAGCAATACTCAATAGCACAGTAAATTACGTGAAACGGATTCGGCATGGAGTCTGGCGCCAAGCATTGGTGAGAAAATATGTTGCTAAACAGTTGGAGAGGGTAAAGAAATTATATTCTGCTTTCATTTTTAACCAAACTGAAAGGTACACAATGTCAGTGCTCTTCACTGAGTATTTCTTTTTAAAACTTTCATTGGAAAAAAATTAATTATTTTAATTTTATATATTGTTTTTTTATTAATTTTTTTTTATTTTATTTTCTTTTCATTAAATTTTACCAGATGTGTTAGTTGAAATTTGCCGGTTTTTTCTATAAAGAAAACACTTAATTTTCAGAGGAATCTGAAATTTTTTTTATTCAAAGTATTGACCATTGGTTTCTACACATTTCACCCATCTCTCAGGCAAATTATGGATACCATTCCAAAAAAACTTTTTCTCTTTCGAGGCAAACCATACGATGAGCCATTTTTCGACTTCTTCCAAATTAGCGAAGCACTGCTCTGCAAGGGAGTGTCTCATCGAAGCGAAAAGGGCGAGGTCTGGAGAGTACGGCTGTTGCGATAATATTTCCCAATTAAGTGTTTTTAATGTGTCTTTCACCAGTTTAGCGGTATGAGACGGCGCGTTGTCATGTTGCAAGATAACTTTGCCATGTCTTCGGGCCCATTCCGACCGTTTTTCGATCAACGCATGATTCAAATTGATCATTTGTTGTCGGTAGCGATGTGTGTTCACCGTTTCACCACGTTTTAACAACTTGTAGTACACCACACCACACGTGGTCCCACCAAACACAGAGCATTGTCTTACGGCCAAAGCGATTTGGCGTTGCAGTCAATGGGCCAGCTTCACCAGGGGAAAGCCATGATTTTTTTCGCTTCGGGTTCTCAAAATAAATCCATTTTTCGTCCCCCGTCACAATTCGATGCAGAAAAGATTTCCCTTCGAATCGTTGAAGCAGCATTTCACAAACGGTTTTCCGATTTTCCATTTGTCTATCGCTCAGCTGGTGTGGCACCCATTTTCCACACTTCTGGATCTTTCCCATAACTCTTACCATAAACGTTGGCAAATAGCTCCTCTAGTCACATGTAGTGTTTCTGCCAATTTTTGTTGCGATTGGGTTGGATCAACATGCAATTCCTCGTCTTTGAACTTTTTCGCTGCACCAGGATGTTCATTGTCTGTCAAATCGAAATCTCCACTTTTAAATTGACGAAACCATGTCTCACATGTTCTAATCACTGGAGCATGTTCACCATAAGTTTCTACCAGCAACCAGTGAGCTTCAGCTGCCTTTTTCCTTTGATGAAATAAGAAAAGCAACGAATGCTGCAAATGCGATTTACTTGGAACGAAACTCGACATATTCACTGAGGTAAACAAATATGACGCTATTATTTTGGCGGAATGTGACTTGCGTATTTTTGTAGGTTAATGTCAATAGAAAAAAATTACATACATGCCAAATCATAGAAATTTATACATATTGCTAGCGACATCTACTAGTAAAACCGGTAAACTTCAACTAACGTCCCTGGTAAATGGAGTAAAGTAATTATTAGTTATTAAAATTATAAAATTTGTTAGGCTTAAATTAGGCAAATTCAATGTATAAATTTCCTTGATGTGTAAAAAAACTTTATTTTTTTAAACTTGTTTTATTTTATTTTGTTTATTTTAGTTTATTTTGTTTTATTTTATTTTATTTCATTTTATTTTATTATGTTTTATTTTATTTTATTTTAATTTAAAATTTTAGTATTTTATTTCGTTTCATATTATTTTACTTTATTTTAATTATATTTTATTTAAGTTAATTTAGTTTTATTTTATTTTTTGTTGTTTTTTTTAATTTTATTTTATATTTTTAATTATAATTTTCTTAGTTTATTTTATTTTATTTCGTACCATTTCTGTTATTTTGTTTTCTTTTACTTTTTTAATTTATATTATTTATTTTTATTATGTTATTTTTTTATTAAGTTTTTGTCGTTGTAATTTACATAATTTTTTTATTTTATTCTATTTATTTTTATTTAATTTGATTTTACTTATATAATTTTGCTTTATATAACTATATTTTATGTTCGTTTTATTTTTGTAAGGCTTTAACATTTTTTTTTCTTTATATAATTTAATTTAATTTAATTTAATTTAATTTAATCAAAGTATTTAATTTTTTATTTATCGTTTGAGATCAGTGATTAAACTATAATTATTATATCAAAATTATCATTAAAGGTAGCTTAACCACCGAACTCCACCCAAATTGCTCACCAGCCCACCTGCAAAGTAGTGAATTTGCGCTTTTGACCACTTCAATTAGCGCATCAATTAATTTAATTACAATTTTCAAGTGCAACGCCACAAATTATAGGTTTGAAAATTCTTGTTTGCTGTTGTTGTTGTAAGTTTGATGTCATTGCAATAGTCAATGAGCACATAGGTATGTATATGCATACACAATAAATATCCGAAAGGGTTGTGTGCTTATATGCTTTTGACGTGAATTGTTTAAATGCCACTTGAACATGAACATTTTGAAACATTTGAGTTGATTGGTGCAATGCCTTGAATTTTGATTTGTTGCAATACAACATTGTTTCTTTTGTAAACTGTCGGCATGTGTGCCTATTTGTATGTATGTATGTATGTATGAATGTATGAGCGCTTGCGATAAGCCATCACCACCAATTATCGTCGACGCGCGTGCCGACGACATTTAATCGCTGGCAATAACTGCTAGCCGTTTGATATGCGCCGGGCAGAGTATTCAAAGTAGACAGTTATGCGAGGGAGGGCGAAGAGATGGAAGTCCATCAAAAAGAGGGAGAGAGAGAGAGAGGGAGAGAGTGAGGCGAGGGCATAGTTGCATAGTTGCTGCAAAAGTGCGAGTACCCTGCACAGAGGAATGAAGTGGTTAGTGTGAAGCGCTTCTGGCTGGCGGCCGCTGACCACTCATTTACCCTAACGAAGTGCATAAAATTTCCAATTAGTGCATTCTGTTGCACTGCACTGCATTGCACTTGTGTCGTTTACGATTTTGCATTTCGCGTGCACCCTGTCGTATACGTAACGACGTTGACTCCGCTTGGCAACTGCATGCACTTGGTCTGTAACTAAAAACGAATGCACTCGCTGCGCCGGCTAACCACCTTCCTTTTGGCCCTGCACACGCCACTAGTCAATACACTCTCATGCCGTTACCCTGTCGCTCGTGTCACTTTACGCTCCGGTTGACTGCCCTATTTGGTCGCCTCCGGTGACTCTTTCCTCTGCACGCGTCGCTATTGTCTGTCTGTGGCAGTTGCAGTTACAGCAAATTATTACCAAAAACAAAAAAAAAAAAATTTTTTTTAAATAAAAATTCTTGTCTATTTTCCACAAATTCTCCCTCTCGTCGTATGTGCCTGCATGTACGAGTATGCTACACGTATACCGTTAAGTGGCTGCTTGTAGTTACAGTTGCATATGGAATTTTGCTGAATTTTCGGTTGTGGCTTTACTCCATTCAAGTGGGTGAACGCAGCGAAGTGCAGCAGCTGAAATGGGGGCTGCCGAAAATTATGAAACGATTTACAATTTAACTGTAAATGTTGCATCAGCAGAAATGCAACAAAACAATGCTAAGCATCGGAAATTTGTAGTTTTGTTCCGTTGCATACAGTTTGCAGCTAATTTGGTTGGTAAATAAGGTTGTGAGCTACAAATAGCTACTTCTTACTTTGTAGGGCTGGCTCATATACATATGTATATACACACATATTCATATACATAGATACATGCCTGACTAAAAGCCTTTTAGAGAGTTTTGGTAATACTTTTCTATATGGTAGATAGCGCTAACTAAATTTTATGGGTGAGTTATGCATAGGGTTTGCCAAAAGAGAGTTGCCAACTGTAGAAAAAATTTTATTAAAAAATTTTGATTTGAATGAAAAATTTCAATATTAAGTTTTGCGATTGAAAAAGATTTAATTAAAAAAATAAGGGTTACCATCTGTTAGAAAATTCAACAAAAAAATTATGACATTAACAATAGCAATGATATGAATGTAAAAAAAGTAGTCCACTGAAAAATAACAAAAATAAAAAATTTAGTGGAAAAAATGTATGAAATAAGGATGCCACTTGTTGGAAAAGTTAAAAAAATATTGTGAAGGGGAAATTTTTATGATACGAATGTTAATATTATAAACATTAACAAGTTATGTTGGTGGAAAAAATAATAAACCGAGCTGCCGTATACCGATTTCTTTTGTAATGAAGATTGCCAACCTTGTCTTTAGAAGGGTATTAAACCAATTTCCAAAAGCAGCGAAAATTGGCAACGTTGTTAATTAAAATTTCGAAATAATAAAAATGCTTGAAGTAAAAATATAAATAATGAAAAATGTGAAAAGTAGGTATGCATATCACACGAGAAAATTGGCAACGTTGTAAATAAAAAATAAACATTAAATGCCAAACTTTTCAAATTAAAGAAGAAAGGAAAGAAAAGGTTATTACATTTCTTTTAGAAAAATGGTAACGTTGTAAATGAAAATGTTATAAATGCCGAATTCCAAAAATTTACTAAATCGAAAAAGCTCCAAAACGCATCTTCTTAGCTGTTAAATTTTATAAATCTGATAAAGTTGTCCTGCAACGACGAAAGGGAAGCCTTTTGTTTCCCCAACCATGCTCTTGTAATATTTATTTACACAATGAACCTAAATTTTGTTAACCCAATAACCACAAGCATCCTTATTAGCGTCAGCAAAACAAACGAAAGACCTTTACAAAAACTAACATAAAACCAGGAAACTCAAAAAAAAAACTCACACAAATTTATTCCACTAAACAGAAAACGCTATGAATGGAAAATATTACGAAATAAGTTTGTATATAAGTGTGTATGTGTGTGTGCTTGTGTATCCTCTGCTTGCTACATGTGTTACCGCCCAAATAATTTTTGTCAACCGACCAAATGTAATGAATAGACCAAAACAATGCGAGCCTGCGAAACGCCCAGTCTCTTGGAGCGCTGCTGGATGGTCGGACGGACAGACGGACGAGCACACGAGCGGCTGGGCGGTATGGGGTTGTGCTTGTCATGTTGGCCTTTAGCTAATTAATTAATTGTGTGACCGTCGCAGTTGACCAGTAACTAATTTTGATATTTACGTGTGCCCAACAACAACAGCGACATGCGAATGGGTAGGCAAAAACATTTTTACTTCCGTCATTTTATATATACGATATATTTGTTTGTGCGTGTGTGTACACTGCTTTTGTCTGCAGAGCGTTTTTGTCCCTTTTTGTGAACGACACTGACGACCTCTTGTTGATTTTTCGCACTAAATTTGTTACAGCTGACCGCTATTAATATTCTTTGTATTAGTGTAAGCGTCTTTCTGGTATGCAACATGAATAATTTTATGTATTTTATTATTTTAGCTGGCAAATTTTGGTATAACATACAAACTTTCGTCACGGTTGGTGTGCTTTGCAGGCATCTTACGCTTGACAGCACATTTTTTTTTGGGAGGAAAAAGAACAGACACATGTGTTTACATATGGAACTAAGTACATGCACATTCAAAAGCTTAATATTATAGTTAGTATGTATGTCAACTTACATTTATATTAATTTAGGCTCATACTTAAACACTCCAGCACATGAATTTACTCACTTACATACTCACTTACTACATATTTACATACAAAATACAAACAAAATTTGCTTGTATAATTACACTTAATTTTTTCGCTAGCTTTTCACATGACATTTGCCTGCAAAATATTTGTCTGTAGCAATAAAAATCACTTTCGTTAGGTTTGCTTTATGGTTTTGTACACTCGTAGGCACATAATAAACAACAGTTGTCATGAGAAGTTGTGGTGCGGCATCTCTTTAATTTTGCTTCGATTCTTTCATTCTTATTTTTTTTTCCTCTTTACTAAGCTACTGTTTTGCTTTTGCTCTCTTTGGCCTACATTTAGGCGTACACAATTTTATTACTCTAACAAATTAATGCATTTTATGTAATTGCCTGTCTGCATGGTTGACTGGACAGTAACATATTTGATTTCTCGCTTCCAGCTCATTGGAGATGACAGTGAGGCTGTTTTGGTAGCATCCTGCTGTTCGGATGTCATTCAACCCAATTAATTTTTGCGCTCGTTTGTTTGATACGTGCTGTATTTTATTTTATTATTCTTCCTTTTATTTTATTGTATTTTATTTCATATTATTTTGTTTTTTTTTCTTTGTTTTATTGTAATTTATATTTTTATTTAATTTAATTTAATCTAAAATATTTATTATGCAATTTAATTTATTTGATTTTGGTTTACTTCGGTTTATTTAACTCATTTTATTTCAGTTAAATTATTTTAATGATTAATTATTCATAATTATTGTAATTTAATTTAAATTAATTTTTTTATTTAAATTTTTCTTTGTTTGATGGTAATTCATATTTTTATTTGATTAAATTTTATTTATTTTTTTTTTAATTATTTTATTTTGTTTCATTTAAGTTTATTTAACACATTTTAATTCAGTTTAGTTCAAATTAATTTAATTTACAGTAATCTAATTTAAATAAATTTTTTTATTTTGTTTTTTCTTTATTTTATTGTAATTTATATCTTTATTTTAATTAATTTAATAATTTTATTTTTTTATTTTATTTCAATTAAACTTATTAACTTATATCATTTCAGTTAATTTAATTTACTTTAATTTAATTTTATTTTGCTTAATATAGTTTAATTAGATTTTTTTATTTTTTTATTACATTTATTTAATTTTTATTTTATTTTATTTATTTATTTAATTATTATATGTTATTTCATATAAATTTATTTAATTTATACTAATTCAATTCAGTTAGTTTGTTTTACTTAATTTAAATTAATTAGATTTTTTTATTTTATTTTCTTTTTTCAATTATTTTATTTTATTTAAAGTAAAATAGAGTGTCTTTCAATTAGTTAAATTTTTTATTTTATTTTTTTTTTATTTAATTTACGTAATTTTGTTTGGGTTAATATTAATTTATTTTTGCTTTTGCATTTTATTTTATTGTTTTATATACATTTAAAACACATATTTATTTTATTTAATTTGAGTTTGTTCATGTAATTTAATTTAAATTATTTGGTTTTTTTTTATATTATTATATTTTTATTTATGTTTATATTTCTTTATTTTATTTTAATTTACTTGATTTTGTGTTGGTTCATTTCATTCATTTTAATTTATTATATTTTTTTTTGAAATTTAATTTATACTACTTTATTTTAATTTATTTGTTATATTTTTAAGTTATTTATTTTGTTCTTTTTATTTTTTATCATGGTTGTTTTTTTATTTTACTTTATTTTATTTTATTATAATTTTTATTATATATTATTTTGTTTTATAGTTATTTTAGTTTAATTCTATTTTATTCAATTTTGTTTTTTGTTTATTTTTTTATTGTGAAATAAATATATTTTATTTATTTCAATTCAATCTATTTAGTTGAATTTAATTTATTTTATTTTATTTTTTTTATTTTTTTATTTCATTAGATTTTGTGTTAAACTATTTTATTTATTTTATATTTGCTTTAACTTATTTTGCTCAATTTGTTCATGAATTTTATTTTGTTTCAATTTATTTGGCTTTTCTCTCCTCGCCTTTGTTTTTATTTTCCATTTTCCTGTGCTCTTCCACTGATTTTTATCACTTGAACATAAATCTATTTGCTCTTAATGCATTTTATATAATTATGAATAATTTCTGAGCATCTATTTGCTACAAACTTACACCTATTAACATGTTCTATTCATAATTCAGTCTACTTGTTTATTTA
Source organism: Ceratitis rosa (assembly GCA_037013455.1). Lineage (NCBI taxonomy): Eukaryota > Metazoa > Arthropoda > Insecta > Diptera > Tephritidae > Ceratitis > Ceratitis rosa. The sequence continues at coordinate 23,984,674 of JAWMAG010000013.1, read as the reverse complement.
CATAATGTTTCTAATTAGTAATTGCCATGTTATACTGCATAAGTGTGTGTGCCTAAGTTGCCGCGTGCAATTTATTACATTATTGATTGCAATTTATTAATTATTTCGTTTGTTAAATGCAAATCTCCATCTATTGCTGTGTATGTATACATATGTGACAGTATGTGTGAGGTCATAAATACATAAATTAATACAATATTTAGCATACAAGCACTTAATCCAAGTGGGCTTTGTCGAACGCAGTCACAATTAGCTGGGGATTACTTAAAGGCGGAGTTGTTGAATGCAAACATAAATCATGCAGCAATGGATATTAGCAGAGTAGCGAAGTAAGCATAGGATAGAGTTGAATAGTGCTACGAAATATCTGGGAATTCCTTTAAGGACTGAGCCGTTGGTGATTACTCTGCCTTATCATGCCTAACATACTGACTCTGAGTTTCTTTTTGAGGAATGCACAGCTGTCCACCAATATTGTATACTTTGATGTTCTCTATTTACTGAAATACCATTTTATTTATCATCGATTTTTGTACACAATTCGGCAACTTACTTAATTAAGGCGCAGTGAGAACCGCATTTAGCTCAATTTATAATAAGAAAAATCTTGAAATTTAGTTTTCATTGAAATACAATTTAAATAAATCAATTTTTCTTTACTTGTTACAAAATAGTATTAGCAATTTGTCTTATCGTCTAAATTGAGGAGGTATGTGAACGTGCTGTTAATTAAGCCTCCAGCTAAAATAACTTTTTTCTCACTGGGACAGCGGAATTACACTTAATTATAGCAAATATCATGCATATTAATGAATTATCTTAAAATTGGTACTCAGAATATTTAAGTGTGCCTAATATATATGATTTTTACAAGCTGTCACCGAGGCTTAATCAATAACAAACATATGAAAATTACCTAGTATACTTAATGCAAGTTTACTTGAGCCAAATACGTTGTAAATATTAATTACGAAATTAAATATGAATTTAGTACTAAGAAAATCAAAGAGCAACTATAGCACAAATATGTGTACTCCAGCGAGTACACTCGCATTTTTTGTACCGTTCGTGAGCTATGTTGCCACTTTTCATCATAAAAGAACTGTAACAGTGGTTCTTGTATTTCAAGTCACTATTGCACTAAGTTATATTCTAAAACTTCTATAAGGCATTTTATTAATTTATTTCGTATTTTTTCAGATATTGATGCCACGTTGCCAATTTTCCGTTTATATCACATATGCGTTTTCCAAAAAAATTAGGTTTGGCGTAATATTTTCGGTATAATCTGTATATTTTATGACTTTTATTTTAATCTTACACCAACTAATCTTAATTTTTTAGTCCTCACTTGAGTTAGTTCCAAAAAAGTTTGCGGTTTTTCATCACTATAATTATTTTTTGAATTTTTAATTTTAGCTGCGAAGAGATTTCGAGGTTTTTAAAATTTTCATCGATTATTTATTTGAAATTGTCTCAACAATGTTGCCAAATTTCTCAACAGGAAATAATTATTTTAACCATAATTCATGTATCATGTTTTAAGGTTTTACTGCCGCAGCGAATGTTGCCTATTTTCAGTACGATTCTCATGATTGTTTTTTATTTTTTTGTGATTATCGTGTGGTGGAAACATCTTAAAAGTTATATTTACAACGGTATTAATTTCATACAAAAAAAATATATCAACTTGCATCTTTTCATAGTTTTTCCTTGAGCTTTTGCGGCATTGTTGCCAATTTTCTTTGCTGGAAGTTATTGCTATGGCTATTTTGTTGGAAAAACATTGTATATTTCAGAAAACTTTTTAAATTTCTCTTTATGTCTCTATTTGCACTTGACAGATTTTCTTTACCACGCCAGGCATTGTTGCCAATTTTCCTCCATGTAATTTTTTTTCATTACAGTTTAAAAATTTAGTAATATCCAGAATATCAGACGTTTCCGTTTCGAATTTTTCATTGAGTCAGTGCAAAAAATTGTATAAGCATTGTTGCCAATTTTCTTCAGGTGCAATTTAAATTTGCTTATCCGATTTTAAATTTGTTTTATGGGATGAATATGAATTTGTCTATGAAAAGCTCATCTAAAATATCCATTAAGTATGTAAAGTAAGATGCATTGAAGCTGTAACGCGAAATAACGCTCATAAAGAGCAAAGTGAGAACAGTTTCACTTTAGTTAACGAGTGAAGTATATACTCCGTCGAATACTTATCTCGTAGTGCAACTCTTCATACATTTACATATGTATGTATGTATATGAATTTAGTTTTTCGCAACTTTCAACTGCATAAGTTAGAGTGACGAAGTTGACATTGGCTGCATATGCTTTTAATGTGTTATTAATAGCAGACTCCTCATAGCTACATACATAATTACTTATAAATTCACACAAATGTCTCTATACTGACAGATTCATATACTAAATATTTGATTTTAATTTTCCAACTCACTGCTAAAGACATTAATATAACCAAGTGCTACCTTTTTAGTGGCCTCCACAGTTTGAAGTGTACACCAGACTGGTTTCAGCGCAACAAACTTTTTTTAAAAAATTAAAGAGCAATGTCTTGAAGCAGTGTGCACTTTCAGGCGACTTATCTTGAGGTTCCAGCGAAGGTATACCGAAACTTTATTCATTTTTTGTAATTTGTTTCACAAATGTCTGCATTTTTCCACTGGGTAATCATTTCGTCATTACCAAAAACACACTACATATTTCTTCATACAATCCCTTCTAAACCACACCTTGCTATTCTAGTAAGTTGGTACTTTATCGTGGGTATCGGTTTTCATACGTGTACGTTCGCGTCATGTGCTTAAGTGCACTTATGTGTTGGCTTAGAGATATGCGCTCAACGATACTCAATGGTGAAATGTAATGTCATATCGATGGCGTATACGCTGTGTGGGGCAGAAGTAGTAAAAGAATTGTTAGACGCAAACTTACAAATAGGGTATTCACAATGCATTGTAATATGTCATTATGTGATAGAATTTTCAAAATGAAAAAGGAAACTTAAAATATTCAAAAATAAAACTGTTGATGAGCAATGAAAGGCATTAAGAAAAAGTTAAAAGTTTCATAATTTTATGACTTTACGACACATGACCAAGTATTGTGAATATCCTTATAGTGTTTTTATAATGTAGACACTTTCATATAACCAAAATGTCAACAGCAATGTTTGAAGTGCAATTTTAATGGTTTTCTCATGAGAGTAAATCGATATGAAAGCGAAAATATTCACAGATTTTTGGTTCACACACATTCTTGAACAAGCTTAATGTATGGCTTACAATGATGAGTGCATAAAAGTTTATATAGGTATCTGCTAAGTATAAAGCTAATAGATACTTAAGCAATATTATTATAAACTTCGTGACACATTTGGTGTTTAAAATTAAAATTAGAAAATTTTATTGCAAGGCTATGAAGCTTATTACCAATTCTAAGGATCTTAGAACACCCCATATAGGACTTAAATATTTATTTGAGTCACCTGGTAGGTATTTTAGGTTACTTAGTCCATTTATTGAAGGGAGCTTTTGGGAGAACTTTTTGTTTAACACAAAAGAGAGGCAATCACTTGGAACATCTAATCTATTCAATATTTTTCACGTTGGCCTTCTTAAGATAAACTCTTCATTAACCATTTTCTGAGCGCATCTGAGACACTCACTCAGAATTGTGTAGACTCTTACTCAGCTTTTTTGATCCTTCAGCAACTTTGAGTTAAGTTTGGCACATGTGAGACTCTCACGTAGCTTTTAAGTAGTTCAGAGAAGTTTCTTTTTCATTTTCTCACTTGCCTTGAATACCGCTACTTGATCAAAGCCGAGTCAAAAATTGCATGCTAGTCGTGTGGCGAGAGAGCTTAGGCGGTGAGTTTGCGATCTTTTTAATAGATGACTGGAGATATTTCGGCTTATCCTCGTTCATTGGAAAAATTTCTTGGAAAACGTAAAACCCTTAGGTGATCAGATAAAGTATTTTTTCTAGTTCTTAGCGCAATGGAGACTCACATTTGGAATAATTGAGACCTCCTCTAAGCACCCCTAGTAAATTTCTTTGCACAGCGGGTGTACTTGGTAAAGCTTTGAGGCTTACTCAGGGTACACATAATTCTATCATTGGCTTCAAGTAGAGGTAAGAGAGTAAGTCACTCAGAAGCACAGAGAAAATTTTCAAAGAATATATGGCATAAGGGTTTCACTTATCATAACTAAAAAATTCATAAGCTCTTGCAAGATTTTGAGCAGATTTTTAATTCAACTAAAGTATGCTTTTCTCTCTTAGGCAAGTTTGAAGAGTTTTCGTGGTTTGGTAGCATTTTCGCGAAGTTTTTCAGTTTAACCAATACTCTCACTTGTCAGACATGAGTATCCTGTTAGTGGTTACTTAGCACAAACAAGGGGCTCACTCTGAAAAGTTTCCAAGTAATTTAGTAAAGTAGATTTTATAGAATCTCAGAGCCACGCACTTAGCATGTGAGCGTCACTGAGCATACAATGGGTCTTGCTGTTTTTATATAAGACTTTAAACTCATCCAAGTATTCTCTCTGAGCCGCAGAACATTAATATTTTTTTTTTCATAAAAGCAATCTCTTCTTATCTTTAGCAGTGATTATCTTTCGATTAACTCTTATTCCTAGCAAAGAAATAAAATAATTTTGTAATATGATGGCATTACACGAACTACAAATACGCATAATAGAATTCAAATTAACGCTGAAAACTTTTAACCTTGTTCGTTTTACGCTCAGCCTCCTTTACATACCACCATATCCTGCACTATCAAGGTCTATACGAGCATATCCATACATACTCCTGCCAATGACTGTTCACTTAATTATAAACTGTACGTGACTGTTGCCTATCAAAGTGTGACATTTGTGCGACATTAACAGCATCCGGCATGTGAGCACGTACGTATGTGAGTCGCATCTCATCTCCATCACCACTCTCACCTCCATATCTATCTGCTCCTGCTCCTACTTCTCACTCTTGCTTTCAACAACCATCACATAGATACTTTCACAGCTGCTGTTAGCTGCCGCCGCGTGACGTCTGTTGAGCTCATTATGATTTTTCGCAGCATTAAACATTTATGAATGCGCGAAATTATTATGTTTTCATTAAAGCTTTTCTTCTAGTGGAGATGTGTATGGATATATATATGTGTGTATGTGTATTTGGCAATTTAGTCTTGTTCTTTGCCTTCGAGATCATTAATCTTCATAATAGTTATAGTTTTGGCACATTATTTTGACGTTACGCATATTAAAATTCTATACTTTGATATGCAAATTTCATGGCTGAGATGATGGAATTTATGAAATACTTGCGGCAGCGGCTTCTATTAGCGGTTATGATATTGTAATGCACGTGTTAAATGCAAGCGCATGCGGAATTTATATTTCCGATTCCTTCATTTGTATGTAAACAATGGGTGAGTGGCGGAGAGATAGATGAAAGGGGAAAGTTGTTGATTGGTGTTAAAGGGATCCATATGCAGAATGACTGTACGTTTTTTTTTAATATTCTTCAAAAGCTGGTAAAGACCATGAAGAGGTTTTTTGAAAACGGCAGACGAACTGTATTGACTTCGCCATTTCATCTCTTCTTATTCCAGCTCTTTGGTGCGCCGAGAGTGAGAGAGAGAGAGGAAGAGTGAGAGAGAGAGAGAGAAAATGTAAAAATGAGAGAGAGAGAGGTAGAGTAAAAATGTGTGAGAGAGAGGAAGAATGAGAGAGGAAGAGGGAAAATGAGAAAGAGAGAGAGAGTGAGAGAGATAGCCTCACGTATCCTACCATTAGACCTTTGCTGTTTGCTTTCAGGAACTTGAAATTATTTTTTAACTTTGGTCCGAAGTATTTAATAACCAGAGGGATAAAAGAGGGACGCACCAAAATTTGTATAGATTGGAACAGAACGGCGAGCTGAGTTGCGTTTGCTACGTCAGTCTGTCGGTCATACTAGTCCATCGTTTTTGGAAATATTTGTACAAATTTGGTACGCACATCTAGTATATGGTATTTGTACTGAATTGATCATATGTTGGGAACTGATTTGTTGAGGTATGAGGTTTTAAGTAAAAAGATCATCTAAGCCACCATCTAAGAACGTGAAATTTGGTGTAAATTGAAATAAATATTGGTGGTCTATATCTATTATATGATTGCTCCCTGTGTAAAACATATTAGAGGAGTTTATTAGATTCAATGAATTCATTTTTCGCAATCTTTCTAATGAAGGGTCTTAGCTCATCTAATGTAGAAAGCAGACAACCACAGGGTGATCGAGTTGTAAGAAGACTAGTAAAAATCACATATTTCTGACCAGAAAAAATATTATGTTAAAAATTAAAATAAGCAAAATATGATATTCCACTCCTCCAGATCCAATTTTGCTCTACTTTAAATCCCATTTAATTTTATTTAGGCATAATTTAAGACATAAATTTACATTTAAAACATCTATTCCTGTCATTTATGCCACATCCTTCAATTTCCCAGCAATCAATTACATAATTCTGCTTATGGCACATAATACATTTTGTTCCAGGAAAATAGATTATAAAATATTTAATACATCATTTACCTACTGACATTGAGTAAATAAAATTTTTCGGTCATTTACGTACATCATTACACTTTGTCAGCAGGAAAATGAACAACATGCGTTATATACTTGTAGCTATAAACCATTTTCGAGTATTAAGATGTATGTAGAGTATATACGTGTATGTATACATGTATTTATTATATATTTAATAGCAACCATAATCCATTTGATAATAGAAAAGATAATGACCCAAAACTAACAAAAACATTTTAAATAATTGCCTTTATCCAAAGGAATATATACAAACAACTCAATATAAATAAATATATAAATATAAATATTTTCCAACACACCTACACATACACGCATACAAATTTATTTGTTAATGTGATAGACTTTTGTGTCTGTGAATTTTCTTAAGAATACACTCAAAAGGGTCTACGGAAATCCATAAATATTATTATTATGCATATATATATGTACATATGTATAGGCTTAAGTTATTTATATAAACACTTGAACTCACTTCATTTGCATCACTTTTACAAAATTCAGCCACTCAAGTCAAAAGCAGCAGCAAAAGAATCAGTTACTCATCATCATCACCAATGTATCAGTGGGAGCAACAGCAGCAGCAGTTTGTGTGTGTGTGTGTTTCTAGGGAACACATACTCAATTCAATCTTCATCAATCATTGAAAGGATATTTAACCGACAGGCTTTTACTGTTACATACACACACACCTACACATATTCATTCACACACACACATTCATACAAAAAGGATTATTAAATGAGCTTGTTTTTGTTTACTTTCATGTGTATTTCTGGAAACATGCTTAAGAGTTAATGAATATGCCTTTAAATATGCTTTATGTGTTTTTAGTGTTCGTATGTATGTGCATATGTGTGTTAGTGTTTATTTATATATTTAAACATTTTAAAGTACCCTCAGGAAGTGTTGACATGCAGTCAATAAGCATGTGATATTGAGTAGAATTATCAAGCGTAATAATTAGCTATCGACAAGAAGTTCTAAATCTGAAGAATTTCCCAATAAAAATTCTTAAAATTTTGAGTTAATAAGAAGGAAAGGGTTTTTTGTGTGAGAAATCATACACGGCGATACATGTTCCAAGTCACTTCGGACTACACGGCCTACTGCTCGACCCCTAGTGGCGGATACAAACCGCTAACAGGGTCAAGGGAGGCCTTTACAGAGCGGAAAGTCGGAAAGCCGGCGCAAAGTCCTGGTCCTCTTGTTCCAAAACCGTGAAGCCTTCTATCAGAGCACACAGGGAAAGGCACGTAGCTCCAAGGGTTTTTTTTTAGACAATAAGCGCTTTACTTGGAGCGGATGGCTAGCCGCAAGTGGGTCAAAGATGTTGTTGATGCCAGAAGGGAAAGACGATGACAAACCATACCATTCCTTAATATCTCAAAGTCCTAGATCTGGCTACAAGAGACACAGACTCTCAACTCAACCCCTCCCGGCAGCCCAAACTTCTAAGCCATTTAGCGAGGTCGCCAGTAAGCACCTTACACTCGGGGTTGTAGACAGAGGACATACGGGTTATTTTACAGTCAAATATTTGGTGTCGAAGTCACAAAAAGAAGAAAAATTTAATATCATCTTAATCAATATCAACACTAGGAAATTATGTACGTAAACAAGTACTCATTCACACCGAGTACATACCATTGATGTTTGTATCAACATAATCATCACCATCAGTCATGTCATTATAAGTTAGTGGTCACAGAAATACATACCCATTAAGCTGCCTCATCAGTCATCACTCATTGCTGATGTACACATAATTGAGCTTTAGTAGAGAAAGAAGCTTTTTCTCACTTTACACTTTTGTTTTTGTAAATGTATTGCTATTTATTTTCGCTATTGCTATTACATTCCGCTCTGAGCCAACTTTTAATAGCGCTGGCTTATACAAACAGCATAAAACTCACAACACTTGCCAAGTTTGGGCACACACTGCACTAACCAACATGCTATCGATGTAATCGAATGAAACTATCTTAAAAAGTTGACCCAGATTCAGAGATTGCCATTGGCCAACTAAGTTAAGTTAACAAATAAGCAAAAAAAAAAAAAACATGGAATAAAAAGCAAAAATTAGAAAGAAAGAAAAAATAATGAAAGTGAGTGAAAATGATTTTGCTGCCAAAGTGCAGGCACTAAGGCGAATGTGTGTTTGTATTTCATAAAACAACATCAAAACCAATTACGTTTAAATGTTTCGCTAAGTACTACAGCTGCTACCGCTGCTGCTGTTTACTGTTTCAAGTGTTGATTTACGCAAATGTTGAGTTGAAAGTGCTACCGAGAGGCGATAAAGTGTTGTTGATAAGTAAGTGTAAGCATGTTTTCAACTCATATATATTTTCTCCTTGAATATAAGTTTACTAAGAGAAGTGGAAGAAGAAGTAAAAGAAAAGAAACTATGTTTTTTAAAACCAACATGAGTGGTTAGGCGGTCAGTTAGTTGGTCAGCTAACTAATCAGTTAGTTCATCAGTCAATCAATCAGTGAAACACTTAGTTGGTGGTCATAGCTCTAGTAAGATTGTAGTTTCTCTTTATGAGCAGTGCAATTTATCAAGCTGGTTGCGCTCACACACCAAATAGAAATCTAGGCAGCCTTTTAGGCGCATTGCAATTTTCAATTTTTTACTCCTCTTTTATTAATTTTTTTATGCACTCATCTATACATAGTGGTTTTTCTGTTTTGTTTTGTTGTGCGCGCTTCATTGCACTTCACTGCACGCTTCTTTGCAAATTTTTTCTTTTCTTATTTTTTCCTTTTCTATTTCTTAATCTTTTGCCTTGTTTAGCACTCATTACACTCGAATGCTCAGGAAAGTATGCTTTGCCTTTGATCAGCATATTAACAGTTAGGCATTAATGACTAAGAAGTGAATGTTTAAGTGGTTCTTAGTAGAAATTGGGCAGAGAGGGGTGAGGCTAAATGCAGAACATATGCCAAATACATGCAAAGAATGCAAAGAAAACACAATTGACCACCCTACACACGCTAATAGGGCTGAGCCCATAGTGACTTGAAGAACTGTGTGGCGAAAAGTGATGAAAAAAGTCAGAAAGTCACTTTTAAGCTTTGTTTGACGTACTAGCTCACCCTCTTGCCATTAGCTTTCGTATCTAAAACTTGTCGTACTTTCCACTCCACTATGTGCTTAGCCTTACACTCAGTTCAAACTCACTCTTTCAAGCTGCTGCCGTCCTTCAAATGCACTCATACACTTGCTGCTTTCAGTAAAACTTTTTTCATTTTTCCACCACCACTTGACCCCTTCACTTTTCACTTTTCACTTTACTACTTTTCCACTTTTATTTTTCTTGGTTTGGTTTGCATTTCTTTTTTTTCTTTATATTTTTTTGGATTTTTTTCATCCATTTGTCTTTTCTAAGTGAAATTTTCGATCTTATCTACTGATAAGCTTTTCACTTTTCCAACTTTTTCTTTACATACGTTGGCATACTTATGGCAAATTGGCAGCAGCTGTTTTAGCTGTGTTGCATGTGTGTGACCCCCGCACGTTTCTCACACTCCACCGCTACGTTTCGCCTACATTTGGTTTTGAAGTGGGTCAGTGCGTTTAACTTTTTTATTATTTATTCTGTGTTCGCGTTGTGTTTAACATATGCTTTCGCTACACTTTCCAATGAATGCTGTGCATTTTAATGAGTTCTCTCGTATGTTTAGCTGACAAATAGCAAATGGCAAGGACATGTTTGGAATTTTTGCAATCATCAATAATATGGGTATATGGTGGCTGCAGTTAGGCGATAGTGAGAGAGAAATTAGATACATACTTTTCCTAAAACTCAAAAATTTCATGCCAAATCCAACTTCGTTTCAGATCTCTGGTCCATTTTCAAGAAACAGAAAAGTTCCAATTAGGCATATTATATAAAATTTTAACCAAGCCAAACCATGAACCATAGAAATACTCTCACAAAATTTTCAGTCAATTGGTCAGTAAGTTTTCAAGATATGCGGATATTTACAAATGAACGTAAGACTTTTATATGTACCAATAGATTGGAGCTTTGTAACCGGGGATGCGTATCTCGGCCGAGCTCCTCATTAAATTTGTGGTGTGTATGTTTTTGTTTGTTTTTCCAACAAATGGAGGTGTTTACAGTTGATTCAAAGCTGCCTCCGAATGGTCGAGTTCGGAAAAATACTCGAAGCGCTTGACATGCCCTTCAGAAGAGCGACCGAAGTTTGAGGTGTTCATTACATTTTTTGACTAAAATTAATTTTCTATAATTTTGAATGGTAGAACGCACTGTTAACCACTCGGCTATTGAGGTCGCCGATTTTATTTACTATTATTATTTTTTTAATTAATTCAAAGACATAATGCTTAGTTTTTCATAAGCTCATAGTTAAAAGATTTTTCCTCAAAGTGATAATTTTATTTACCTTTTATGTATATCTAGCCAAAAATTCAATTGAATTCGTTGAACTTCACGAAAAGCATACTATTCCACGCACTATTTCATTACCATACTCGTACATATGTACATATTGATGGCCTGCGAATTACTGAAATATATTCTCTATTATGCGCACATTTTTCTTTTCCACAAGTTAAACATACTCGTACTTACATGTTTTTTCTAATACCTTCTATTCACTTTTTAGCATATTTAATAGTAAATTGTACTTATTTCAAAAATCTTTAACAAAGTTTTACAAAATTCCGATATCTTTCACTAACGACCTTCAACATGACTTTGCACCTTTTTACTGACGAAATTCCTTCTCACTATACACACTCGCGAGGCATGCTCTATTTCTTTTCAATCTCTTAATATTAATGAAATACCTGAAGATCCGCGCTCTCACACTTTCGCGCATTAAATTTGATTTCCGTTTCCACATAGTCTTACTACTGTTTACTGAAAAGAAAAACAAACCTCTCATCTCCCACTCGCCAGTTAGCGGAAAACGGAAGAAGAGTACTAAGTAGGGGAAACGGAAATGAGCGACGATATATTACGAGTATATTATATTTGCATGCACGAGTATGTACATATGCATGCCATTTTGAGTTAGCAAAAGTGACCTTCAAAATCAATGAGTTTGATTGCGAGCGTTAAAGTAGGAGTTAAAAGAGTTTAATTTCTTAATGTTAGCCAACGTTAGTTGGAGAATTATGGATACAAAAAATTTGCAGGGGAGAGGCATTAGCTTTACTGGCGTAGACCTCTAGGCTGATCGGTTAGTTGATTTTTGCAAGTGAAGTGAGCGCGTGACTAAGTAATAAGAGTTAATGATTTTGTGAAAATATCTAAAAGAAAGTGGCTTCCATAAAAATGGTACTGTGCAAGTAAAAATATTAAGTGAAATTTGCAATATTATTCATATGATTCAGAAATTTAATAACAATAATAGCAAATATGTGCCAAAGTATACAAAATATATGTAGAATGCAGTATTTGCTCGACTCGGTTCAGTTCGGCTTGCCCACACACGCCATGTTTTCTTTAATTTAAGGGGAAATGTGCATTTTTTATGCGAAGTATACGTATATACACTATTGGTGAAATATTGACGCAGTTTTTAATAAATTTTAGAAATCGGCTTCATTTTGAAGCGTGTAAACGATTAATAGCGAAATATCTTGTCATAATCGTTAAGTGTAATGAACTCAGTCAAAGGAATTAAATATATAGAATTGGTAAGAGTCTTTCGTTCTGTATTCTAAACAAGCTCATGAAACAAAAACTCTATTAGATTTATATTTACAACCAATAAAATTAAAATAAATAAAATTGAGATTTAATATGAAAGTTATAAACATATATGGTATCGACTTTTTCATTATTTTTAATTTATATTTTAATATTTGTATACATGGAAAGTAGTGTGCCAGATAAGAAATGATTTGTTAAACAAATTGAAAATATATTGTTTTTGTAATATTTGGTGACTGCAGCATTTACTTCAACCCCACATACACGACTCTAGAAAACCTGCCCTTTCAAGACACCTCAACAGAGGGAAATAATAAATGATTTTATTGCACTTGTCAAAGATGCATTGTGTAATGGAAAATGATTTTTTTGTATTTATTTAGTAAATTAAAATTTTTGTGTACTTTGTTTGTTAACAATATTAGCAAACATACATACACAGGATCACATACAAAATACTTGTAACTGAAGCAAATCGAGTAACTGCAACAGAAATTGCCATTTTGCGTTTGTATATAAATATGTATGCACACATGTGTAAATAATATTTGGTGGCAATATTTCAATTTTCGAAATTCTTGTTTTGTTTCTGGGTATTTTGTGTTACAAAAATACACAATAGACATACATATGTATCAGCATGTATGTATGCTACATTTAAGCTCCAATTTCAACATTTTTAATTGCTTGGATTTATGAAATCTAACTGTTTTCATGAATGAATTGCTTTGTTTATTTTTGAGTGCTTATTGCTTTTTGGTATTTGTAAAAACAAATGTAAAAGAATTGAATGCATATATGAAACGTGTGAAATATGCATATTTTGTAGTTAACTTAGTCATTGGAAAAGCAATAAATTTAATTGAAATGCATAAATTATAAACAAATAATAACTATTTAGGTAATAGTTACTTGGCATTTTGAGCATTGGGAGAAGAATTTGGATAATATAATGAATTTTTCGAAAGAATTTACTGCAGACTTTTAATATTTATTAACTACCGAAGTTATAATTAAAATTGTTGCAAATACTAAAAGTTTTAAGAACTTTTTTGATATTTTTTTGATATTAAAAATGTGTATACTTTTATTTGATTGTGCTGCATCGAAAAATATATTTTAATAATTAGATTTTTTTTATTCTTCTTTTGTTACTGTGGCATCCATTAGAAGAAGGTAAAAAAAAAATAAAAAAATATTAATAAAATCTTCAATACAATGCATTTTTGATATATTTTTTGGTGTGATTTTGCTTAAAATAAAGGTTAACAAATGGATAAATGCAATACGGTTATGAACTGATTTCCGAAACGCCTGTTCATGCAGAGCTTGAGGGCCTGGTCAACGGAAGAAATGGCCGAAAGTTTTATGTAAAGATGCACATTATTTTATGGTATTCAGAGAGGTGTTTTAACGGCCAAGTCGTTCATCGTTCCCGTCCGGCGAGTACCGCAGCCGATGGAATGATGACCCGTACGGCAACATGATGAGATATACGGCGACTTTGACATACGTGTATGTAGTTCAGCGAATCTAGAAACAGTGGCTGCGCTGGTTAGATGATATGGTCCGGATGGATACGAATACTCAGAAAGCAGAGGAAGAGGAAGAACTCCACTCCGTTAAAAAGAACAGGTAGAGAGGGACCTGGCTCTATTTGGTAGCTCCAATTAGGAATGAATGGCACAATGTTATAAATTCGGCTATAATCGTAAAAGCGGTGTCTACGCCAGTAAAGAAGAAGAGGGAGAAGAAGAATCTGACGGCCAACGTCGAAAGCATGCCGAGTTTATGGATGGACTTCTGACTTCCAGTCAAAATTCTAAGCGGGAGATAATGAACCCGAATCGAACCCGAATCAAACCCATTCCGCCAGTTTGAATATGGGGAACTATTTGAAGAATAACATAGTAGCAAAAGCTGATGGCTTACTAACTGAGCTATACAAATACGACGAAGAAAAACTAACAAAGCTCAAGCATTAGCTAATTTGCAGATCATGATTGGCTGAAAGCAACACCCGAGGATTGGCAGGTGAGTGTGCTGTGTTCTATCTATAAAAAGAGGAAACCTATGGCTTGTGCCAATTATCGTGGGAAAAGTCTTCTCAATATTGAATATAAGATTGAAGAATACTGATTAGCGTGGTTTCAGAAGTCGAGTATTCACTGTAGATCAGAAAAACCTCTTCGATCTTATAAGCTACAGCGAAGTGATTGGATCTGATAGTGAACGAGAATAAGGCCAAATATCTGACAAACAGTCAGGGCACTCGCTTCTGTGATCATAACTTTGGTGTCGGTAATAACTTTATCTACCTACTTTCTATCCAAAAGGATGAATGTTCACTCTTAAGTTCTAAAAGTCACTCAGTTTCCTAGTACTACTAGGTACTGAGCCCTATACTTGACCTACTTACTTGGGCCTCCCTGTGTTTAACAAATTGACTCAGTTTGCAGCTGAGACTAGAAAATTTTCACCCTCACCCCAATGCTCTGTACTCTTGAAGGTTGAGAGAAGCATATTAAAAGTAGTGTCCTTTTGGATTAATTATAGGTTTATTGTCACAACAGGGCGTGCAACGCAAGCAATAAATATCTAAATAGTTTTATACAAATGTGCACAAAAATAACCCCTCGCAGCGCAAAGAGGAGAAAAAAAAAACAAAAGAGTCAGAAATTCGAGACAAGTTTAATCCATGTTGTTATCCTTTTAATTTTTCATCACCGAAAAATATTGTCGACGCTGTCGCCCTTGACCTAAACAAGGCCGCTCCCTGGCTCATGCGGTTTTATTTACATTCGTGTAATTTGAGGCATCAAGATGCAGCTGTTGCAATGCCAAGCTGCTGTCGCCGGACAGTACAAGGACTGTGTTTGTGCTCTGTTTGTTTGCTTAGTCTGTCACTGCAGGTGCCAAATCAGTGCCAGCTAACGCCTTTTATTTAATTATCTCTCTTAGGGGTAGCTGCTTCTATGTACACACTTAGAGGGGTGTAGTGCTCTCGTTGGCAACATTTTTGTTCTAATTTCTGCCGCTGGACACATATCGCAACAGATGTGTTGCATATTCTTCGCTGTATTTACTTTTGGTAATTTGACATTATTGTTTTGTAAATATTGACATTAATTGATGACTTTATGGGCATTATTTGAGATTTAGGGATTGCGAGGAAGTGTTAAATTTCTCCATGTCCAACTGATTTATGGTGAGTCCATGCACAAATGTGCGGATTTTTTTCTGATTATTTTTTGCTTTTAGTCCAACTGCGCGCTAAAATGTAAATTATGAATTTGATAACCTTTTAGTTTTTGGAAGCATTTAATTAAGTCCATAATTTGTTTTTCCACCTTATTGCTGTTCTAAATTTTATTGCATTTTAATTTATGTGTCTGGCGAACAACTTGTCAGGGGCTTGTGCGGAGAGCCATAGTTTTGCGACTAACAGCGACTAATGAAAATTTAAATTGATATTAGGGTGTGTCGTATTACGTCCATTAAAAAAAAAAATAAATAAAAAAATAATAATTCTAGTAACTCGAATAATTTTTATTGTGAATAATATTGACAATAACAACAAAAATATTAACAATAGTAACTAATAAAAATAACATCAATAATAATAATAATTATAATAATAATAATAAAAATAAGAATAACAATAATAATTTTAATAAAAAGAATAATAATAATAAAAAAATATTACTAGTAATAAAAATAAAAAAATAATGACCATAGTAATAGGTAAAATTATAATAAAAATAACAATTACGCTAACAATTTTAATAACTGATTGATTATAATAATTTTTCTATTAAAAATTTTGCATACAATAAAATTTTTATTGCATTTCATAAAAATATGAACCATCCTAGTATTCACATGTTTATTAAAAATATTTCCAACACATATGTTTAGCGCTTTTAATGCGCTTTTTGTAGATAATGTTTGTATGTTTTCATTTTTGATTTTCATTTTTCAAAATTCAAATTTACAACTTAATGGCATAATTAATGCGAATTGGCAAAATGCAATTAAAATGCGTCGAAAATAAGTGATTATTTTTTAAATTATTTTAAATTGCATGCAGCTAATATGGCCAAATGGAAATGTAGAGCTTAAAATATTTTACGGTAATTTCAGGGAGATATTAGAGAAGAATATTTAAAGGAAAAGAGTGAAGTTTCAAAATTTTAGTTTTTTTTATTATTTACAATTTATTAATTTTATTAAAAAGCGACTTATTCAGAAATATTATTATTTAAGGTTCGATTTTTTTAAATTCTTTTGGTTAAAGGCAAAGAATTTATTTGTAGTTCGATTTGGTTGAATCTTCGTCAGAGGATATATATTTTTTTTGATAGACATGTAAAATAATTTCATTCTTTCCCAAAGCTGAATCAGGGAACGGAGACTAATTTAGCATATAATGTTATCATTATACTACTTTCTTTCCGAATCACTAACAGTTGACAAAAAATTGGTATGATTTGGATATATTTGATTAGGACTTTTCCATCCTTAAACTACTCGTCCGCTTGGTACCTATTCATCCCTAATTGTTATCCATTTATTCACCAAAAACACCATCGTAATTATGCCTCAGCTCCATATTCAACGGAACCGACCTCCTGCAACGATTTAATTCGAATTTTCTTTATATTTGAGTCTTAAATTTATACTCAAAATGTTAGCCTAAAAGTATACTACAAATGCTTTTTTGGGGTTTTCATAAAAAAATTGCAATTCTCATATACTTTAAAAGGTAATATTTACTAAGGTTTAACCCGATTTCAATATAAAATGGTTAACTTTAATATTCTATTTAAATTATTTAAGTTATTTCCTATTTTTCACTTCCTTTAATTAATGCCATTATTTAATTCCGTCGAGTCTGAGTTCTGATCTTCGAAAAGCAAGCTGAATAAATGCAAGAATAAACGTGGAGGCAAGAATTTGCGGTATCAAGTGCGAGCTAAGCCAATTTCGTCGCTTATAAATACACACATACATATATTGGCATATTTATGTGTGTATATATACATACAGATGGAAGTGCATCCTAAGCGTATTTGTGTGTAAAGTAAAACCATATTCCGCGATTGCAGCATAAGTGCAGCTTAAGCATTTCGCAAACAATACACTCCATATGCATAACTATATATATATGTATATATTTACATATGTATGTATAGAGCAACACATGCATACACTTCAATTTTATGTACATATGTATATCCCAGCTTTGACATCGACGCGGTTAGCCAACGTCGCATCCGTTATTCACAATTCAACTATTCAGACTAAAATATGCTACTACATACATACTATGGATGTGTGCATGTAACGGCAATTTGCGATTTCTATGCGCGACGTACATACACGTATGTACACATACATACACTACGCTTTTACAATAAGGATATTTAAGTTCGAAAACGTGGTCTGCGGCACCACAAAAGGATTAGCACAGATCTCACTATCCACACACACACACATATATGTACAATATGCGCTTCCGAGTGTATAGCTGTAGTTAAGTCGCGAATAGACAACACGGCATTATGAGTTAGTCCCGGTGTAGGGTGAAACATGATAGAGTTTTAGAACGGATATGAATGTAGACATGCACGCA
The DNA here is from genome assembly GCA_037013455.1 of Ceratitis rosa. Classification (NCBI taxonomy): domain Eukaryota; kingdom Metazoa; phylum Arthropoda; class Insecta; order Diptera; family Tephritidae; genus Ceratitis; species Ceratitis rosa. The sequence goes on along the minus strand of JAWMAG010000013.1, from coordinate 23,966,725 downwards.
TGCACAAACCAACTCTCTGCCAGATATGCTTGCCTACATATGTTGGTATGTATATGCATATATACCTACAATACATATGTGTATATACATATGTGCTAGCTGCTGTAGACAAAGTGCTTTTGGTGGTATTTTTCTGTGGCCAGAGCATTTGTCGCAAAATCACTTCGCTATAATCCACACACACAGTTACATACGAGTATATGTTACATATGTACTTGTGTATGTATGTTTGTACATTCAAAAGTGATTTATGATATTTTTGCAGTGGAATTCTATGCAAACAGAGACATTTGGCACTTTCACTTATTTTTTCATCGTCCACGATACATGTTCCTTCATCTGCTTGGGTTTGAATGGATGGAGAATCTCCAGCGAATTTATTGTTGAATTCGGATTAATTTTATAATTTTAGTTTGTGATTTGAATGAGTTCTTAAATTATAGAAATGTTTGTTTTGAAGTTGTTTTAATAGGATTCCCAGATTATTTCACTCAAAAGTGAGGAAAATATTGGTCACTCTGTTGGCGCTGGGGCCTAAAGAAGAAATGAATCTTTCTATATGTAATTGTGCCCGCTGAAGCGATTTTCGACCGAGCTCTACCTCTACTTTGTGGTGTGCTTCTTGTTGTTTTTGTTTTTCCAACAAATAGAGGGAGCTACGGTTTATTCTAAGCCGCCTCTGAACGGCCGATGGATTTTTCGAATCATTTTGAGGAGAGTTCGCTTGACGGCTATGACATCTCCCAATGAAATATGCGAGATTGAGCATTCTGAGGGCCAGAAATAGAGGAGAGTTCTAACTCTGCTAGTGTGAGCGCCGGGATATAGGTCTGCGGCAATCCTGCAAGTTTCCGAAATATGACAGTATCTTTCAGATTGAAATAGCAATATATGAATTTATAGTCTGTGCTAAATTAACTCCGTTTATACTGGGTTGCAGGCCACCAGCACATTTCGTGAGACAAAATAACTGAAATATTGCCAAAAGTGTCATTCGACTATCGACCAAACCATCCTCATTAAGTACGAAAGGCTCTATACAACAAAATTTTCGGTAGATTTAGTAAACGGAGCAAGGAGAGCTGTCTTGTCTTGACGGCTGCAATAACAGCAAATAAAAACACTCAGTAGCGGAAGGAATGCAGAACAGATAGAGGTATAACATGGTTAAATTGGCTGATTCTGTAAGAGTACTCACGAAGAAGGTTTGGAAAATATGAGCATTTGAAAATTTTCTAACCTTAGCCTTGATCACTGTTCAATTCTAAATGTATATAAATCTTTGTATCTATTCTTCTATAACTGGTTTTATCCCCAACTTTGCAACAGTCTGTCCGATCTTTACACACTACGCGAGAGCTGTGATCTTGGTAGCACTAGACTATACCTTACAAAGTTTGGGTTTACCTGTCCAAAAGTAATCAGAAAGTGCCCAAAAAAAGTAGATTATAATGACAACTTTTAAGCTTTATGAATAAAATTTTCAGCTTGGAGTAACTTGATGTAGAAAAGGCAGTAATATAAGCCTTCCTCGCACCATTTCGTGTGTATCTACCAGTCAAATATAGCAAGGGTTGAGGGATTGTTTCTTATATATAATCTAGTCCCTCTGGACTTCTACACTGGACTCATTAAGTGTGGGCATAGAGGGAGAGAATGAGACTAAAGGTTTGCTCGACCTCTTTTAGCATATTATTAGAAGCAGCTACTATTGGATTTGCAATTTTTGGTCCTTAGCCCAAGATAATATGAATTAATCATTAATATCACGGCATTCGAAGACTTTATTTATATTAAAAAATTAGCAAGAAGACCAATAAGTCCCTCCATTTGATGGAAAAACATCAAGACGCGTACCAAAGATTTAAGGAGGAGTTCGGCCGAAAATCACTTCAGCGGTATGTTCGCTAAATCCCTTGGTGGTAATTCAAATCGTCTTTTTGTACTAATACAATTATTTGTATGTAAATTTATTTTATTATATAACTCCTAATCAAATTTGTGAGATTTGGTATTTGCATTAATTTTTATGGTCATTTTCTTGCATTCTCCATTATTTTCGTTTTCTTCCTTTACCCAAGTTTGAGCAACAATTTATCCGGAATACATTTTATTATAATATTTTTGAATGAATTTCTCTTTTGCATACAAATTGAAGCATCTAAACACACACCCGACCATGCATAAATACATAAATAAATTCATATATATACATATGTACACATATGGATATGTGTTGGCGTGCAACAATGCAAAATTTCATTAGCGACAAATTTTGCGTGCTGCATTTACTTGCCATTTGCCACATGTGGCAACAAAAACAAGTTGTTAGCAATATAGGTATACATATGTATGTGTGAGATGGAGACAGCAAATTTGCCAATTTTATTTGCTATTGTTTGTGCATAACAAATGCCGAATATCAAAAATGTTGTTCTCTGTTTCTCGCAGAGCTGTTTTCATTCCACATTTTTATCTATTGTACAAATATATTCAAAGCCTCCAGTCTATGTATGTCTGATAGCTATCATCAGCGTTTCATGCCAACATTAATGCATATTTAATGTGTGCTGTTTTAGGACCCTTCATTATTTGCAATTTCGCTTGGCGTTTAACTGCAGCGTTTCTTATTCGAAAAAAACCGAAATGGAGCTTCTTTTATTATGTATACATGTTGAACTCCACTTCATTGTGCCAACCACTGGGCTATTAAAATTAATAGAATCTTATAAAAAAATTTCGCATGCAACATGTGATTGGAATTTTAATTTAAAATTTTTCTATTTTCTCTTCTTTTTTGGCAAACCATTACTTTGATTGGCGTGTTTCTGCGTTGGCTTGTTTTCGAAGAACTTCCATTTGGATTTTTATGTGCTGGTCTATACATTTTTATGCATACTTGTATCGTAAAATAATGCGATTTTCCTTTAAGGATAAGTGTGTTTGTGGTTTGTGACTGATTAAATTCAAAATTAAATTCTTGGATATAACGTTGGCTTAACTATGAGTTCAATAAATAATTGAAAATGGCTTTCTGAATACCAAATATTTGGTTACACCAAAAAATTATTTAAAGGTTTCGAAAATAAATTTCCAAACTTGATACATTCTTAAAATTTTGTTTCTACTTCTTCTACTACTTGGTGAAAGGGTCTAAAAAATAGAGCTGTCATATTTTTGAACCACTAAAAATGTAGAACTTAAGTAGAATGATTTTTTTTAAATTCATTAAATGTATCGTTCATAAAATTCTAAGATAGAGGATAGGCTATTAATCATTCCAGTGGCTATAAAGTACCAATTATAGTATATAAAATTTTTTGTAAATATGAAAAAGCAGGATTTTCTGTTTTTGAAAATAAATAGCCTCAAAATCACGCTATAAATAAAAATAAATTAAAATTTGGGCTCTAATGTAGGCAACAGTTTTTTTTTCAAAGGTTTCTTTAAAGACTCAGAAACTGTAGTCTACATCTGGGCGCTAAGGTTACAAAGACTATTTGTACGGACAAGCTTTATATTTATGGCTTTTCCCAAGGCTATCCTTCCATTTGTCATAAGACACCGAAGGTTATTTTTTTTAAGCCAACTCGACAGGTTTATATATTTTTACATTTATTACGAAAGTCTGATGCTGTCGGAAATACCTTTTCTATAATATTTTTGCCTCGATTTATATTTCAATTAGCTGTTATCCAGTTATGCTGACTCAACGCCTTTTTTGATTCACTCGGAGTCTGAATGTAGGCAATATATTATTTATATTAGGTAAAGTAAAAATTTCGTTCGGTTTTTATCTAAGAGATGGCGTCTGGGTCCATAGTACTAGTGTTACGTGTCGCATCATATCATATTATGCGGCGCTGAAAACGTACTTATTCGCGCTAAAAGTTTGTCTTTGATAGTTTTTCGATTGGTTGGCTCAGTACGTTGTGGGCGCTTGTCAAATATGGACACCTGCAAAGAGAAAATTCGCTATATTTTACAATTTTTCTTCGAGACTGCGAGAAAGCAGTCAAAGCGGCTGAAAAAATTAATTTAGTTTATGGGAAAATGTAGTAAACGAACGTGTAGCACAAAAGTGGTTTGCTAGGTTCCGTTGCGGTAATTTCGTTGCCAAAGGTGCACCACGCGTGGGGAGGCCTGTCGTCGAAAATTGCGATAAAATCATGGAAATAGTGGAAACAGACCGTCACGTGAGCACTGATATAATTGCTGAGGAACTAAAGAAAACTGTTTCGAACCATTTGCATAAATAAAAACTGAACGAACTTTTTACTTTACTTAATATTACTGCTCAAAATTTATCATGTAAAACACGTTGCCTACATTTTAGAGCGAAGTATAGAGTGTATGGTTTCTTTAAAAAATTAATGTTATACGAAATTTATGATGAATAACATTTTAAGTAATTTATATTTCTTTTTATTATTAAAATTAAATTTATAATAGGAGTTTTTCGTTAATATCGAGGAAGGAGTAAATTTTCTAATATACGCCTAAAAATATGCAAAGCTTTTTCTGCATGACTAGAAGCTTTAATAAGAGATATTTATTTAAAAAATATTGCCTACATTTTGGCGAAGTTGAAAGAAGATGTTTTAATGATAAAAGGAACATCTTTCAAAGATAATTTATTTGAGTTGAATAGTACTAGCCTTTGCAAATATGCATAGAATATAAGAGAAGTAAATTGGTTTCAAATGGAAGCAAATAATAAATTATTTGTTTAATTATATAAACATTAACAACAAATTGCATTAAGCAAGATTTAGCTTTCGATAAAACTTTGTAATTATATTATACAATTATTGTAAAGCAATAATTGCCTCTTTCACAATTTTATTATATATACCAGCAAATGCATACTTAACCTCTAGTTATAAGCTAAATACATTTAAATACATGGAGGGTATTAATTACCACAAAATATGTTACACACTGGGAAATTAATTTGCCTCAAACTCCATGCAAGTAACTATTGCTCACAGGTGCAAAAACAAACAATAAATGCATGCATACATACATGCTTAATAACAATACACTCAAAGGTGTATGTATATGTGTGTGTGAGCATTTAGATTTCATACATAAGCAGTTAACCTTATACTCTTTGGCCACCACCACCACCGACCACCAATAGTTATTAGTACCAATGCCAATCCAATCAAATGTGGCAACCTCAAAAGCAATAAACTCAGTACACCGATCTGCCAAAAATGTTTGCTAAAACCAAACTACAGCCGGGCTAAAAGCCACCAGATTAGGCAGTTAGCAAGTTATTGAGCTAACACAGTTCATGAGCATAACAGTTGTTACTTGTTTTGTAGTTGTTGTTGTTGTTGTTGCTGTTGCTGTAGACCGCAATTATAATTAAAAGGTATAAATTTAGACGAAACAGCAGTTGTTCAGGTATTTTGTTAGAGTGTTAGAGTGGGCAACAGAGGTATTTGTGTACGATTAAATGTGTGCGTGTGTGTATGTGTGTTTATGTTGTATGCACATATATGCATAGTTGTATATTGTTATAATTTAACTGCTAGTTTTATATTGCAATAAATCGCTTTAATGTTGCAACAACGGATGTATAGAGGTATTTTCTTATAAATTTGTATGCTAGAAAATGTTCAAGTAGGATCAAGATTCTCTGAATGCTCGATATGTTTAACTCACCCCACGGCGATGCCCCGCGCAAAGTGATCACCTGACTTTAGAACTTGCATATTTCGAGTTGGCAATGTGAGCAAAGTAGCTGGAGAATTTCCCTGAGAGGTGAATTTCTATTCAGGATTGCGAGCTCATATTAGGCCAGGAATGCTTTAATGTAATCACCATAATTTTTCAAATTTGTTAAATTATTTTTTCATTGAAATCATTAGCGTTTCAGTTACTCCTTCTTTGATAAGCTTATGGGTTATGGCTTTCTGGTGTGGGCTACTATATTGAAAGATACCATCAAACGTTGAGACAAAAAAGTCAGCATTTCGTTCTGAGTTTCTTGAGTCTTCTCTTTAGATGGCTAAAGTAATTTTCACTGTGTCTACCCATGATAGTCTGTTAAATACCTCTTTTCACTTTATATTGAAAAAATTAATGATCTACATTGCCGCTTGGCTCTCTACCAGAAACCTAACAGATTTTTCATTAGAGCGGCTGCCTATTTGGCCCCTTCAGTAATGCCCACAATACGTTTTGGATGACAGAGTTACAGTCATTGAGCTTGGCTATGGAACCAGTCGCAAAAGAACCCTGTTTCTGTGCCGGACTCGCATTTCGACTTATCAGCGTTGATATGTTTATCTGAAATATTACCGACGACCTTGCCTTCCGTTCATTATTACCTGCTGGGGAAGAAGTACGTTTTACGAGCCTGAAGTTTTCCTTAACTCGGTCGCATTATACATTTCGAACGAGTGCTGTTAATACTTTCTCTTTATCGCCATGTTCCTCACAGTTAGAGACAATCCCAGCTGGTAAGGACAATTGACGACTACTTTAAGCATCGCTTTTTACATTACTACTTATTTGAGCGATCGCTAGTAAAATGGCCTGATGTCTAGGGTATTTGTTGAGGTAGTTCTCATGACACCTCATATACCCAGTCAAGTGGTATACTGCACCTCTTTCAGTAGTTTAATATGGCATTTCTTCTTTAATGGCGCCCACCATAGAATAGCTCGATATGACTGTCAGTCTTTTAAAACTTTTGTGAAGCCTGTACATCTCTGGTGCAGTGGACCTTTCATAGGTATGCCCATTTGCAGGCCGTTAAGCCAGTTCTGCGTCAAATTCCTTCTTCTCGCTTACTTGATTATTATTAATAATTTTTCCAGTTCAATAGCCAAATGGATATCACTTCTTTGGTGATCTCATAAATCTGGGTTAGAATTGATTTTGGAAGGTCATATCACGGATGCTGCTGAGAAGCCAACAGGTTTTACTCCAAGACACTTTTTGGCATAAAAACGTCAAATTAATATGTCAGAAATGTCTATCTAATTCTTGAAGTGTAGCAACTACAAACAAGTGAAGCTATATTTTTATAGTTTAAATTAAACTTGAATTTGGCGAAAAGATTTGTGTCACTTTTCCATAAAAAAAAAACAAAAAAAACTGTCAAATTGGTATTGAATTACAAATCTATTCACACCCAAAATCACAATCTCCCTTACGAATTTCAAAAACAAAAAACATGGATATCAGATTCAAAAAAAAAAAAAAACAAAACGCCACTTCAAACACTTCAACGACGGACGGACGCCTATGACAATTGACAACTTCAATTATGTTCATGTCACTTGTGCCGATGATGAGGAAATTTCAAATAGCTGTCTTGCTGCTGCACAAAAAAGCGCACAAACAGTAATAGGAAATGAATGTACGTAAGTTGGTGTGTGCGACCACATGAGCACACGCATATCTCAGTAATGACATCATAACGTCAAAATTTCGTCAATATGTGTTGATAAGCGCACGACGCACGGCGTTACCAACGAAGAAATCGCAAGAAAAAAAATTGGCAATCAAAATTTGATGGGTTTTATGCTGATGGGGAAGTTGCAAGCGTACATGCATAAAGTAACAGGAACAGCAAGCTTACAAGCCTAGCGCGTTCAAATTGGTACTTTCAAAAGAACGCAGAAAGGTTGAACAGCCAACATATGTACAGCTGATAAGATGACGTGAAAATATGTTGGTGAGTACCTGAAAACAACCACCCAAAGTGAATTGACTGCAAAGAAAAGGTGCGTATTTGTTGGGTGAAAGCTTCAAAGAGGCGTCACTTGCATTTGCAAGACACACCAATAAGTTGCCATTAAAATCTACAGTGTATGACAAAACGTTTTATTTTATTTTTATTTTTTTTTTGAGTTGAATATTTTTTTTTGTTAATATTTAATAAAAATACAAACGTATTACTTAACAACTCAAGCAATATTTCTCTATAAATTCCTTAAATAAATAGATCGGCCAAAATTAGGAAATCTGTTATGTGAGCTGCAGGTTAAATTTGAGATCTTTATCAGCTATTCTTGGTAGGATTTTAGTCCCACCGCCTCCGCACAGTTAATGAGTTTTTATGAGAAACTTTTATTTCCAGTCAGCAATGCTATCAGAACGTTTGGTATTCCCTGCGGAGGGGTGACCGCAATTAGAAAATTTACTTTTAAAATAATTTTTGTTTTTTTAGATGTTGGTTTGCCCAGTATTTCAGCCCACGAGCCTCCGAATAAAAAAATAATATTTTTCAAGAATTTTGAGTAAAACGTTTCGAAGGAGTTACAAGAGTCTCTTCTTAACGGTCTAATAACTCGAAAATCATTTGTCGCTTAAGCCTCAAATTTTCAAAGGAGTTTTCAAAATATGATTCTTTAAAGAAATTTAAAAATTATTGAAATATTTTTTTTTTGGAAATTCTGATTGCTCCTATCGCTTTAATTTATGTTCTTGTCGAACCTAGTGAAAAAAATATTTTTGGTTTGATTATTTTTATTTTTTTGTACGAATCGGTTCCATAAGCTTCTGAGAGATATAACTCAATTTTTAATAAAAATATCTGATTAAATATAAAAGATTTTTAAACGTTTCAAAAATGAAGAACTTTGAACAGTTCAACTCAAATATTATACTCATTCCAAATTCTCACGCAGAAAATCAAAATTCTTCAAAAAAAACTTTAGGCATCTCAACAGTCTAATATTTTTTGTTTTCAAATTTTATAAATCTGTGTTAAATAGAACCATCACATATGAGCTTTTTTATTTTTTTATTTTTTTTTTTTACTCAATCATAATATTTTTTATTTAAAAGATTAAAAAAAGGAAAAAAAATAAATTAAAAAAAATAAAGAGTAATAAGAGTTTTTATTTTAAATAATGCTTTAAGGAATTTTTCACGAAATAATATTTTAGAAGTAAAAATAATTGAAACTACTTTCTGAATCTTATCAATCTAGGAATCATTTCTTCTTTATAAAAATTAAAAATTATTTTCAGCCCTACAAATCTTGTGAAAATGGTCACTGCCAACCCATTTTTATAACTCAAAGTAAATACAAAACATAAAGCAGCCTATCAGCTTTATGACCCACCAACAACATTTCCGCCGGAAATTGGCGTTTGTTCCACATTATTGTGCAACGGTACATTGTTGTGCCCTCAACTCAGCGATCGAATTTGATTTCTGCTGCAGCATGCTTTTAATAGCATACCTTCAGGCTGATAAGCGCACCAATACACCATGTAATGTGTTGCCATTGCATTCTTCAACACACATGCCAAGCTGCCAAGTTGCCACTGCTGTTGCATGTTGCTTGCGGTGGTTACTGCCCCTTTTTTATTTTTGGTTTACTGCTGCACGAAACTCCAGCCCCACAGGCAGCTGTGGGCGCTTATCTTTGTTTCATAATGCCTTTGTCGTCTAAGATTTAATTTAGATATCAAAATCCAATTCATTATAACTACACCACTAAATGTATGTCCTTCAAGTGTGTTTGTATGCATGTATGTAAGTGCGTGTTTATAGCATGCTATACCTTTCAGTTGCGGCATGCGCTGCTGGGCTAGCAGCTTGGTGCTGGTGGTGGTGGTGTCTGCCTTGACACGGTTATTTTACATTTACTACTTTATTGCTGCTGGTTTTGCGCTTTGATCTGTACCCCCTGCCAGATTTTGTTTGCTCCCGCTGGTGTAGTAGTGGTGTTGGTGGTGTAGATTTGAAATCTGGAGTAGCATTATACTTATTATACACATATCGCTTCAGCCAGCCCCACTATGCAGTCGACAAATCGCCTTAAGCCGCAAACATGTGAAATATGTATGTCACTTGAAATGCCTATGAGATGGACGTTTAATGGTAGTTTTCAAGGCACAAATAAATCGGATGGAATGGTTGGGGAGCAGATTATGTCCGCTTTATACTCTCCCCATGCAATTGGGAATTTTTTGCATTGTTTTGTAAGCGAAATACAATTGAAGGTCTCTTGAATTTGAAGTGGAAGTTGTGCTTTTGCTCTACTTAAAGTATGTGCATTTTGTGTAAATGAATGTGTTTAATAATGAAAGTTTACACACACCTGTAAGTGAGCTGATTTCCAACAAAATCTTTAACTCCCCGTATGGTTTATATGTATGTTTGTATGTATATATACTTTTTACAAAGATTTCAAAAACACTTTCTAGGTTGTACTACGTTAGACTCTGCGTTAGAGGGACTGTATTTGCCTGAGTACCGTCGAAAAGTTCTACGATCTGACTCAAATAAGTGAATGTAATCGATAGAAAGCCACTTATAGATATTATTTCTTAGTTTATAATAAAACGTTGCCTACATTTTGGAGCAAAAAAATAAGTGGCTGCATGTATAACAATATCGGATCATATTAAACTTATTCTTTATAATATTAAAAGCGAGTTACACCATCTAATATGCATCCTTAACATATGCAACGTTTTTCTTTTATAATTTGAAACCTTCACAACATATAATTAGCTAAAAAATGTTGCCTACATTTTGGCGAAGAGAAAAATGTTGCGTGTTTTGAAAAAGAAACCTCTTTTTTTTGAAATTTTAGTAAAAGAAATCAATTTATTTAAATTGAAAATAAAAAAATATTCTGTGTCAATATAGCAATAGGGAAACGTAGACGAATAAGATTGCGAAGGCGAACATGAATTCAGTTACGAATACGAATATGAATAGGAAAGCGAATACGTATATAGTATATAAATGCTCAGAATGCGAATAACAATAAGACTGGGAATATGAAGAAGCGCTCGAATACGATTACGAATACGAATAGTAATGCGGATACGAGTATGAATACGAATAGGAGTACGATTTTAAATACGCGAATGTGAAATGGAAACGAATAGCAATACGATTCGAATACGAATGCGAATACGAATAGGAATATAATTACGATATTGAATACAAGTACGATTACTAATATGAAAGCAAATACGAATACGAAGACAAATACGAGCACCAATACGAATAGGAATACGAATACGAATGCGAATACGAATACGAATAGGAATATAATTACGATTTCGAATACAAGTACGAATACTAATATGATAGCAAATACGAATACGAGTGTGGGTTCGATTTCAAATACGCATACGAATATGAAAAGGAATGGGAATACGAATGCAAAAACTAATACGAATTGGATTATAATTACGATTGCGAATGCAAACGAATATTAATATGATAGCAAATACGTATACGAATACGAATACGAAGACAAATACGAGATATATGCAAATAAATCTTTACAATTACTTCTCGTTGAAATTTATAAAAACAAACGGTCTGAAATATTTCACAGGTTTTCCTATTATTATTATAAAGTCACGCCAATTAAAGCATTAAAACTTATTTAGAGGAAAAACTAAAAGTATTTTTATTATGATAAATTATTTTAAAGCATATTTCTTAGTAATGCCTTTGAGTATATGGGTCGGTTGCTTCATACTATTTTTTATTAAAATTGTGAGTATTTCATTTTGGAAAAAAATTAAATATTTTATTAAAATAGAGTTTTCCCAAAAAAAGTGAAAAAATTTTTCTTCTGTTCTTGTTTTTACAATTGTAATTGTATTTTCAGTCCCACCAACAACTACCCAGCGAATGCAATAAAACAACAACAACTACAGGTCGGTCTATAGAGGTTTTAGAAATTCCAACAACCAATGGGAGTGATATCTTCGAAGTCTACTGCGAGTTGAGCGCACTTGATGAGCAACCTTGGTTGCTAATTTTCCAACGCAAACGACCCGAGTATGAATATGGCAGATGGCAGGATTATACACAGGGCTACAACACGCTTAGCGGCAATTATTTCATCGGTTTGAGTAGACTGTATGCAATTACAAGTCAACAGAAGCACGAATTCGCGGCGCAGCTAATAAACGCTGAAGGTGTGCAACATTATTTGCATTACGATGAATTTGTGATCAATGGTGAGACACACAACTTTAGCATCGCACAACTGGGTAACTATGTGGGCAGCATGCAGCTGGTGCAACTGGAAGATTGGTTACCGTGGCAAGCACATATCAAAGCAAGGATGCCGCGATTGAAACTCGCCATACGAGCTGTGAAGCACACAAGAGGGAATAAAGGAAGGTTGGAAAAAATGGTAAAAAAATAGCTTCGAAAAATCTTTAAGCGACGCTAAGAAAATGTAGTGAAAAAGTTCATAGGAAAATAAAGCATTAAAGCAAATGACTGCTCATTCCAGCTGATAAATGGTTAACAATCAAATATAACGCGGTAACACAGTTTCGGTAGAAATCGATACGAAAACATACATACACACATACTATAACACATATATACAAATGCAATTCGCTTGAAAAGTCTAGATTAATAGATTTGTGTCAGTGTGTTTTTGTGTCCGGTCAAAAAGCGTTCGATGAATGTGTCTAGAGAAGAAAACAAAAATTGGGAAAAATTGTTGGTTATCAATAGGTGGAAATGGCTTATACTCGTATATATGCATATACATATGTTTTGGTGTTTGTAAATAAATTATATATATATATATATATATATGGTACTTTGCTATAGTAAATAGTCTTTGGAAAATCGTACTTTTTTTTATTTACTTAATTTGTGGTGAATAGTAGCAAAACAAACCGCTGCATTGATGGGGGTGTAGCAGGAAATGGGCAGCGGTAAATTTTGTGTTTGTATGTATATACTATATACAAAACACAGGCATAGTAGTGAAAACAACAAAATGAGAGATTTATCACCGAAAATACAAAACAAATGCCGTTGGTATGAATAATAAATCACTTGTGCAAGAAAAATAGCGTAAAATAAAATATGTCTATAATAATACTACATATATAAACAAACATATGTGTATATTTTTAGAGACAACAGTATACAATTTATACTGTATTGTATACAATAGAAATTAAGTGTAAAGCAGGCAGAGGAAATTAAAGCCAGTTTTTTTACTGAATAAATAGATTTATCGATTTATACATGACTAAATAAATATTTATGTATATACTCATATTTATGTATATATTTATTAATGTAAAGGATTTTTTTTTACAATTTTCGATACATTTTCATTAAATAATTTTTTAAAATATTTCTAGAAATACTTAATTTATATTGTTTGATTTTTTTATTCTCAAGAATACTAATTATATATTTTGAGGTTAAGCTTGATTTATTTTATGTTCTTCTGCTAATTCTTAGAGCTGTTGAAGCGATTTTTAGACAAGCTCTTTCTTCAATTTTCCTTTATATTTTTTTCGAATTAAATTAAAAACACGGAAAATTCCATTATTTAGATGACCACCTAGCAAATGTGCTAAATACTACGGTATGTGGCTGGATCGGAATTTTTGATGGTTTAATTGGGACGATGCCACTGCTCAGCTGGTTGATATCCTCATCGAATATATATGTCGAATGGCATTGAACGGGTCTTTGTGACATGAACTATATAAATATCAAATTTAGTGTCTGATTCTCAGTAGGAGAGGCGCTCAGTCGCCAAATTCTGGCATTTTTCCTCGGCGGATGAAAGTCTCACCACAATCCGCATCAAAATGAACTTCTTCAAATTATCACTACTTTTTGCCCACGCCCCAGTGTTGTTGTTTTTGTAGTAGCGGCTCGCCAACACCACTTGGCTAGATCAGTCTTAAGTCATCGAGGTCATCTAACGAGAGGTCCAAGAAGCGATCTGTTTCGACGGATACGGAACAGAGGGAGAGGAGAGTTAGATGAGTGGGTTTTAGATGGATGATATGACCAAAAGTATCTTCTGTGAGCGTGAGAGCTTTCTTTAAAGAAATCCCTTCGTATGGTCTGGGGTTGATCTACTATGCCGGTTCATACAAAATATGTTGTTCCCTTTAATACAGGATTCCAACATATAAGAAATAATGCCGAAAGCCTTATGGGGCTTATTGAATCATAAAGATGTGAACCAAAATCAGTCTTGGAAAAGAATGCCTCTAGCATTTCTATATTATCTTTATTTGGAAGTATCCGCAACAAGTTTAATATAGCATATTTAGCTTTTTCTGTTATCAGACTTTGTATAGGCAGAGCTCGCCATATAAGCAGGCGACGGTACCTTGAGAGCTTAAGAAACTACTCACTTCGAGGTGGGGAATTGCAATTGACAATATATATAGGAATAACTTAAAGCAGACCTCAGCATAGATTTAGGCTCGCACGAACTGCAAAACCGGTCCAACCTCTGACAGAGTTGGAAGTAGTATGAAAAAAATCTGGCTTCGTTCGTTCTTCGATGAAGAATTTTTTGAAAATTTGGAAGATAAGATAAGAGAAAAAGTCAAATATTCTCACACTGCAAGCCCAACACAAGATATCTCAGACCCCTGGAAACCAAAAGAAATGGCCAATAGAAATTAAAGTTTCTAGACGAAAGCAGCGGATGGAATACCTACAAATACCTTAGACCATGCAACGATGAGCTGCACTAGATTTACGACAAAATTTGGACATAGTCCGTGGAATTAGTAGCAGCGGCTATACTGGATGCGTCGTTCGTACGAAGGACTACTCTCCAGTCTTCAAATGGAAACCTCCGCCGTAGGAAACAAAGAAAAAGGTAAACCTCAACATCGTTGCATAGATCAGGGGCAGAAGGAACTGGTTTCCCTTGCTGTCTTCAATTGGCTAGTAACAGCGAAAAGAAAAAAATGGCTACTGTCGCGTAAAATAATTTACATAAGCATCATAATATAACATCTCACTCAAATATTTTAATAATATATATACATATGGACCTGGTCACGCGAGTAGTAGTGGCTACAAAACAAATCATTTCACGCTCAAAGCAAATATATGAATTTCGGTTCATTCATTAGTTTGTGGGGCTAAAGCCAGTTCACACTGGTTTTTTTTAGTTTTCTTTGAGTAGAGAAAACCACACATTTTTACCTTGAAATAATAATTAATTAAAAAAGTAAATTAATTACAGAAATTACATAAAAGTTGGGGAACCCACAAGGCCTTTGAAGTTTCTACTACACATATTTATTTATTTCTCTAGATTTTTTTTTCTTCCGTAGTTCAAACAAAACTTGAAGTACATTTACACAACTTCAAATAGATAGCATGAAGTAATCACTTTGAAATGCTTTTATGACGGTAACAGAAACAGCAGGAAATGAGAGCAGAGAAGAAAAGAAATGGCAAAGAGTGGTCAAATAAACTTTTAACTTTGCATGCACGAAGCAACTTATGCAAACAAGAACACAGAAGTAAACAAAAAATAGACAAATACACACTAAACACATGAGCACATACGCCAAATGCACGTACGCTTGCACTCACTGTTTGCTTGTGTATGTATGTGTGTGTATTTGCACAAAAACTGCAAATGACATTTTAATAAAAATATAATTTTCAACTAACAATTTTCGCAAATAAATCAGCAAAACGTGTATGAGTCACAGGCCACTTACACCACCACCAGCAGCATGAATTGCAATTCGTTAGCGCCTGCAAGTATGCTACGCAAAATGATTGCCAAAAAGATAAAAGAATTGGCAAGTGGCGTGAGGAGAGTGAATTGGAGCACCGGTGGGAGTAGTGTGTGAAGGAAGTAGTAGTGGCGTCCATTTTCGGTAAAATACACCACCAATTTCATGTTTACACTGGACCACATTCACTGCGCTTCTCGCCTGTCACAAGAAAAGCACACAAAAGCAAATAAAATCATGAGCGCATGATAGCAAACACACGAAAAACTGTCAAAAGCAAACAAATATTTATACTTACTTACTTACTTACTCGTACTTACTTTTGGCCGCAGAAGCTCACTTTGTTGCAGAAACGTCACAAATACGTCACCAATGTAATTTTGGCTACACTTGAAAACCATCTTTTGGGGCGAATGAAACTAAAGTACTAGTAGTAAATATGTCGCTCGTTTGCAATCGTTAACGGTAATGACGTATTGTTTGTTCAGTTTGTATAAAGTAAAAATTTCTATAGACTGTATGTGACGTCGCACGGTGGCGTTGTGGAGGGGAGCTCAACTTGAGCTGCTTGAAAGATTGCAGGCATCGGTGTTCTTTTATTTTTGGCGCTTCAATGCTTCACATACACGTAAGTACAAGACAAGTAAAATAAATGTTAATTTAAGAAATTGTTTGATCATTACTATGAGTTGAAAGGTTCTTCGCTGAATGACATGGATTTCATGTTTGGTTTTTGCTTTAAGAAAATTATGTCATCAGATAAAAAGACTTGATTAATATGGGTTCCATGTTAGAGAGTATATATATTCGTGGAAAAACATAAAATAAATAATTTGAATTATTTCTAAAAGATGGTGTCTTCAGTACAATAGATACAAATTCAGTTTCTCCGACTTGAGGCTGAGGTTGATTGACTTTGATACGCTCCAAAATATCTGTAGTATTAGATTCCGATAAAAAAAAAATTATGCAAACTACAAGAGCGTCATATGATTGTCCTTCCAAGGACCTTACAGCGCCTCGGACCACTTAATTGTAGCGCACAGCTACGCAAATATGGCTGGACGCCTTAGCAAATACAAAGAGGGTTCGACATTCAACAGCTTCCTTCACAAAAGGCAGCCAGTCGGTTTTTTATGCCTAATGCGCTGGGAATTCCCAACTCTCAGTTGTCACAAGACCTGCCACGTTGGAGATACAGAAACAGGATAACGTTGGAAAGGAAACGAACACAGTCATATAGGACGAGCCTGCTATTTGGCAGTGAAAATGATTCAGAAGGCGATGGTTAGCTTTATTCTGCAATCGATGAAGATCCGATGGCTTAATTCTTTGTAGTATATAGTCGGACGAAAGCATATACTACAATTGGGGCGTAAGTGTAGTCTGGCTATCCATGAAAAGGAGGATACCGCAGTTTG
Source organism: Ceratitis rosa (assembly GCA_037013455.1). Lineage (NCBI taxonomy): Eukaryota > Metazoa > Arthropoda > Insecta > Diptera > Tephritidae > Ceratitis > Ceratitis rosa. The sequence continues at coordinate 23,949,813 of JAWMAG010000013.1, read as the reverse complement.
CGCCAATCGCAGTGGGTTTAGCTTCCCCAATAGCATAAAAAGTTCCTGTCTGTAAGAAAGACTAAAGCCCATCAGTCGTGAAACCTTAGAAACTATCTCTGAAAAAGAATTGATACACGATTTCATCAACTTTGAATTCGAGTAAGTAGGTAATTGAGAAGTAGAGTGAAATCTTCTCTCAATATATATACATAAATCTGATGTTTTCCGTCCTGCTATATGGTACAAAATTTCTTGGCTGATGGTAAGACTCGAAAATTTTTAGTCCTTTTCGCATTGGCAGATGTCTCATTTCGAAAAGTGAGCAAATTTATTATGAAAAGTTTAGAACAATCCTTTGAGAAGTCTGTTTTGGGCAAATGAAAGAATGAGTTACTCGCCTAAAAATATATTTAAAAAAATCTCTTTCAACGGCCAAATGTATGCTACGTTTTATCTCTTTTTCGGTGTTTATTCTAACAAGTTACCCAAAAAATTTTAATACTTACCACATAGCACCTCTTAGAAATCTATATATTATTTTGGGTTATCAGGACTTTAACAACCTTTCGCAGACAACAACATAATTAACAAAAACAAAATGTCTCATAATTATACAAACTTTTTTTTCTCGAAAATCGCTGAAGGAGCTATAATGTTATTGTTTTTAGTAGAAAAAAATTGCTTGCCTGTCTCTAAATCTCACTTTTTTTCTGACCAGAGTTATGACAAATTTATTCAACAGAAATTTAAAAAAAAATCAATTTTTTTTTCAAAATTAAAAACTGCGTTGGTATCTGGACAGTTGGTCTGGACAGTGTTTATCTACTTTTCGTACACAGAAAACATTTGCAGTTAACTCTCTCCTCATCAACAATTTCGGTCACTTTCACTGGGTTCAAAAATAAAAAAAAAAAAAAAAAAAAACATAGACAGCATGTTGCATGCCGCATAAATAAGTGGCTTGATGACTGAGTCATCGTTGCATGCAATGAAAGTAAAATATTTCATATTTTTCAAAATTTTTCCTTCAGTTATTTTATTTTTTACCGGCTGTCACTTTCTACAGCTTAATTTACGGCAATAAAAGTGTCATAAATATTAGTTACAGACACACTGATATACATCTACCATATATGAAAATTAAACTTTTCACTATGTACATATATACATATAAATGTATGTATATTAAGTATTCATATGCACATAAAAGCCTAAATATGACAAGCCATCGCATCGGCGACCCCATAGTCAATACGCCATGATACACACTCATATATAAACTTAATTCAGCTTTCCACACTTCGTTGCATTTCGAACTGTTTTTCCGTCGTTTATATGCTGCATGACCTTTTAATTGTATATGTATATGAATAATACAATATATGGCTGGCTTAGTCCTGCCAGCTCACAGCGCAAATTAAGTTGGTCTGCATTTGCCTCATTTACTTCATATCCCTCTCTCTCCATTTCCCCGTTTATTATGTCCCGTTGTGTTATCAAATGTCTCCATCTAATTTGTTAATTGTGTTGTACCAAATATTGCTTGTTCTTTTATATGTTTGTATGTTTGTATGCATACTTATATGCAAGTATTGTTCCTCCTTTCTTCAATTCATTTATTTATTTGATTTTTTTATGTTTCATAAATTAATTACTATATTTAATGATACAACCATACAATAATGGCCAATAATAGCTGATAGCCAACTGTTTGTTTATTACCAAAAATTAGTGTTTCAACAACAACAGTAACAGCAGCAGTGTTGGCCTGTCATAAAACATGGCAATTTGTTAGGGTAATTCGATTAAGAAAACTGTGGAGTAAGGAAAAATGTTTAAATTATGGCCATATGGTTGGTATGAGTTTAAGATATTATAGAAAATGTTTAATTTTTATAATAGCGAAATAAATATAATAAAATAAAATAAAATACATAACATAAAATAAAATTAAATAAAATAAACTAAACTGAAATAAAATAAAATTAAATAATAAAATAAAATAAAATAAAATAAAATAAAATAAAATAAAATAAAATAAAATAAAATAAAATAAAAAAAAAATAAAATAAAATAAAATAAAATAAAATAAAATAGAATAAAATAAAATAAAAAAAATAAAATAAAATAAAATAAAATAAAATAAAATAAAATAAAATAAAATAAAATAAAATAAAATAAAATAGAATAAAATAAAATAAAAATAAAATAAAATAAAATAAAATAAAATAAAATAAAATAAAATAAAATAAAATAAAATAAAATAAAATAAAATAAAATAAAATAAAATAAAATAAAAAAAAATGAAATAAAATAAAATCAAATAAAATAAAATAAATTAAAATAAAATAAAATGAAATAAAAACACATAAAAGGAAAAAAAAAATAAAATTGAAAAGTTAAATTAAATTAAATAAAGTAAAATTGGTTAGAAAATCAGGTATATTAAATTTTACTTTTTCACTCAAGAAAACAGTTTTTTATAAGTTCAATATTCAGTAAAATGTTCTAAAAGCATAATAATTCCTTACGTACCAAATTTAATATCAAATTCTAATGAGTTCATTAAGCATACTACTAAAAAAAATTAAAGCGCTAAAAATATTTGGAAATGTTCAACTAAACTTAAAAAACGAATCAATATTAAAGAAAAATTCATGTAAAACGAAGTCAGTTTTTCCATTCCTTCATTTGAATTACGCACTTTCACTTAATCTTAGAACAAATCACAGTATATTTCTTAAAAAAAAAAGAATATGACAATATCCCGACAAATGAGCAACACATGGACATCATTCATCTCTCAGCTTTCCAAGTAAATCCGTTAAGGTGTAAAGCAAATGGAGTTACGTAGAGTAATAATGTATGTTTACATGTATATGTACGCACATGTGAATGAAGAAAGCATGAAAAGTCTTTCAAGAGCAATAAAACTGTAAGAAGAGATGAAATATCCTTTACATGTATTACAATAATGTAGATATGTTTGAGTAATGCATGTGAGTACATACTAATATAGGTATATGTATGAAAAGCGTTGAAAAATGTCTTTGGGTACATTCAACCCTTAAAAGAGTGCAGAGGTTTGGGTCATAAAGTAAGTCATATGTTTCGTCAATGACTTGCCATCAACTATATGAGGTGCGAGTATACATAAGATGAGTAAGTGTTCTTTCTAGTACAAATAAAGGGAAAATCCAATTTAATCATATTTATTTGCTTTTTCTAGTGCTTGAATTTCTCTTTCAGCTTGTAGAATGTCATTCATTAATAAAGATAAAATTTTTATTTTATTTTTCTATGGTTTAATATATTCATCTATAGTCAGTTGATAAATCTCAAAGAGATTCATCAAAAGTCTTGCCTATTTTGGGTACAAAATCCAACTATGACATGACTTCCATGAAAATGTGTATTAATTCCATTTTCCATTTTTTTTTAACCAATTTCTCGAAATTTTCAATTACTTTTCCTATCATTTATAGAATTTTTATATGGAACTCCTCATATTTACTATAAGTTTAATTCCATTACTCATATGAGAATTGTGCGTTTGCCGTATGAGAGCAAACGAAACAATGAGCACACGATAAGGGGAAAAGAGAGGGGGGAGATCGAGCATACGCTGCCGACATTTAACTAAAAGCACTAGGAAAATACTATAAAGTTCTAAGTTAACTATTTTAAAACATCGGAAATTGGATAAAGCACAGTACTATGGATGTTAGTCCCGGTAACACCGAAAAGGTCCTTTTTACCAAGAGCTACACACCAGCCTTATTAAGATATGGAGAACACTAACTTCTCCCGAAGCTATGTGAATCGACACAACCTTAGATAATAAACTTAATTGGAGCCAAACTATGGCAGAACGCCCGAGGAGGAGGCTTTAACTGCACTTTACGCTTGCAATGTGTGGTCATTGGTAAGAGATAGGTTGTAAAATTGTATATTGCCTACTCGATATACATACACAATGGACATTAGACTAAAACCATTCTAGACATTGTCGTATAGTGGCTCGCACTCGACAAAACACTCGACTTTCAAGAGAAAATTTGAGAGAGCTCCGCAACTAGCCTCATAACAAGAGCTATACCACTGGCTCCTTCAAAAGTTCTCGAAGCTCTCCTTAATTTTTCAATTGCGGCTAACCTCAAGCGCACTGTAAGAAACGCGATGTAAGAAACGTCCAATTCTTACCCCTTTCCAGATTCTAGACTGGAATGAAAGGGAAAACACAAATGTCCTCGAATAGAGAGCCATAACAAGACGGCCGAAAACTCAATGATAATGAAGGTTGTACTACACACTCTCAATACACTGAACAAGTCTTAGGTTACAGATATTCGCTCAAAAATAGTTCCAGAAAAATCTCCCCCTACTTTCTTTCACATTCAAGAATGTGCCTCAACAAGTTTAATACTTTCTTTCATGGATTACGCAGGGTTTCTCGTTCAAGTTTAGCTGTTGGTAGGCAGATGATTACGATGTTAATTAAGTAGCATTTTAATTATATTCATTAAATTCCTTACATGACTTGTGATGAAGAAACATGTACAGTGGTTTTCTGAAACAGAATTTTCTTAAAATATACTTTTCCTTCAACCAACAATTAATCGCCTGAATCCTTTGAAGAAGTTGAAAGTGTAAACGAGTATATGTATACATATATATATGCATATATTTTTATTATTATTTTAATTTGCTGAAAAAAAAGGGTATGCTCTTTCAAAAAATCTCACATTTCTAATTAGCGCACGGGAAGTGTGAATATCATGTAGCCAATAAAGGAGTAGACAGTCTAATGGTTATTAATGGTTGCATTTTTTCTTATGGCGAACAATAATACCAACACCATCAACACTTGGAGTGAGCATAATAATCATTAAAAATATTAAATTTGTTTGTATGTAGGTATGTATGTATAGAGTGGGTTATATGAGTATGTTTATTATTCATTTTCCAACACGAGCGCATGCCACCATAATTAAGCTCATATAGCACTGCGTGTACTCCTACGTGGTTGAGCTACAACAAGGACATGCGTGAAAATTTTAATTACTGCAATTAAAGTTGCTAAGACAGCCAAGTTGGGGCAGCGCTCTGCTAATCAGCGCGGCGCCAGAGTTTTGCTCAGATTTATTGAAGTTTCTATCTCTTTGGTTACTCACAGGATGTGTAGCTATACTTAAGCGGGTGTGGTGTCTCAGGTTGCCGTTTGAAGTTTTTATGTTTTGCTGAAATTTGAAATTGGAAATTTTATGCGTGAGGTGAGTGCAAGAATTAATCAGTGGATTTTCATTTGAAATGGTAGTGGAGTATTTAAACGAAGGTAGAGTGAGAAGTTTTGCTCTCTAAAAGTGGTAAAGCAAGAGCAAGTGGATTGCTTGCAAGTAAACCATTTCTGATCCTGAAAATTTGGAATAAATATAATTGAATAAGGAAATGTTTAACTCTTTAGCAGTTAAAATTGCTCCAACTCAAACAGGTCCTGGCAAAACTCCTACCAAGGTGACGTCGGAAACCTTTTCAGAGTTTTTTTCTTTCACTATTTAAAGACCAATAGACACGCTCTTGAAAGTATCTAATTCAAAGTAAATTTTTTTCATTCCTGCTTAAATTTAACAACAGACAATAAACGAAAAGTTAACTACAGAAAATAAAAACACCAAAAAAAGTCCATTGAAAGCCATGCCAAATTAATAACAATAACAATAAAAGCCGCTGCCGAAAAAAAATAAGTGCATTTAAAGGCAGGTAAGAGGGTCATATAATGAAAATGAAAAGCATTGTCTGAAATAAAACGAGTAATGACACGAAATGAATTGTACTGATGAGTTCGTACCTGCTTTGCCGTGCCGCAAGGGGGATGAAACACAGACACCGGCGCGATGATTAAGATGATGACCGCGGTATTAGTTTTTGAATGGTTGGATGGCCAGCAAATAGGGGTTGCTGGTGTAATGTTTACCATCTGCAGTTAAAATAATCAAATATACCGAAAAATACTAGTTTGTAACTAGTATGATCTGACAATAAATTGACTAGGGCGAAAAAAATCGTATTGATAACAGTTAAGGAAAAAATATGATTCATTAATTTTCTTTGATTTAAACATATTTTTCGACGTGAAAAAAATAAATTTTTTTAAATATTTATAGATGAGCTCAATTGGAAAACATTTTTATTTATTAATATTTATATAGTATTATATTCTACAATAAGTTTTTTAACTTCAAATTGTGCCTGTTTTCATTTTTTTCTTACAATTAAAAATCACTTTTGTTATAGGAACAATTTGGTCCATTTTAAACTAGTATAAGCCTAGTTTATATCTAATCAAAATTCGGCAAATATCATTTCGCAAATCAACGCCTTGTTAAGAGGTGCTGATATGGCATTTACGTCCGTTTATATTCTTTTTCAACATTTTGGTCTTTTTTGAACTAGTATGATACTAGTATATACAGTGAAAATATCCTAAAATTGTCATTTTATATAACTTGATTTACGTAAAAATGTCAATCTTTTCAAAATATATATTTAGCTCACCACTTTGAGCTGTTTAACAAACTAGTTAGGGAACAGTTACCAACTAGTGCACTTAACTCCAAGGTAACTACTACCTTTATAAATATAAACACCCTCACACACCTTCATCAGTTGTGATACTGCGTATTGTGCGATATTTGAGCACATGCAATTGACAATCAGCTGAAAAGGCGCTTAACGGTAAATGTACCACATAATGAGGCATATTTGTTAGGGGTCATAAGCAAAAAGTCAAAAATGTATGGTATGTATGTCAACTATTTATGAACGGAGAGAAAAAAACGTAGTTTGCGGAAACAAGAATGAATTGAAGTCAGTTAAGGTGAAGTATATAAGTTAAAGATACTTTGTTTTGGAAATATTAAGAACCTTTTTCGGCAAAAAGGAGAGGTAAATTCCTTTCCTTTTCTAAAAAAAAACTATGACAAAGCTCAGATAAATTTTTAAAGCACAAAATTGTAAGCACAAGATTGAAAACTACATAAGAACACTTGCATAATGTCGCACGGGACAATTGCACTGAAGAAATTTGAAGCTAAAAATTTTCGTTTTTTTTGTCTTTTGAATTATTATAAATTTTTTTTTTTTTATTTTTAAGAAGGAGTTTCTTCTCTATATTTTTTCCCATATTTTGTTTGCTGAGCCTAATGTAAAATGTTGTCACGTTTTTATTCTTTGATAAGTGTGATAAATAAATACATTCTTTTGGGTATAAAAACATTTTTTTACGATTTCCATTGATGAAATTTATTTTCAAAATTTTGAGGTTTAAAAAATAATATTTCTATGTTATACCATATATCTCTATGAAATAAGTGTCAAAATGCTAGAAAAGTCAACGACCTTTATGCAGGGAACAGGAAAACTATAATAAAGAGCTCTGTATGAAGTCTTCATAGAGTTCAGCTGTTTCGCTCAAAGCTAGAAGTCTCATACATATAAATGTGAGTATAAAGCCTTACACATTCCAAGGAGCGAGTTCCTAGGCACATACTTATACGTGTAAATAATAAAGCAAGAACTTACTAAATAGTCATATAGTGCGTGGCGTACCCCACAGGCATTGTAGAAGGAGAAAAAAGTAGAAAAATAGAGATGTTGAGGATACTTGCCAACCGAGAGTGAGCAAAATTTTAGTTTTTTCCTTACTGTATGTAAGCATTTACATATATAATGCTTGTGAGTAAACTCTCACACATTTATATATAAGTACATATACATATACCATATATGCAAGTATAAAAATTATACCAACACTAATTAACCACAAAAGAGCACTAATAATCCCGTCCACTGTATGGTAGGGCATGAAGAGTACGGCACATACGAGTATACACACAATATCCCACCAACACTAACTCCTCTACGCCTGCAGCAAGCAAGGAGAAGTGGTATGTTCAGTAGTACATATGTTGTACATACATATATGCAGACATAATTTTTTTTGTTTTTGGAGAAGTTGTGTTTGCCCTTCAGCGGTTGGGGACAAGTGTATTTAAGTATCACTGCAGCAGGTACATGAGTGTTTGTTGCCATAAAGTTGCTGGTTAATACATATGTATATATGTCTGGCATGGAATATACTTCTAGACATGCTGGTCGCAACAGCTGGCCAAATTTTATAACCAAATAAAAAAGGAAAGACTACAAAAAAGAATGTTTGGAAGGCTATATTGGCCTGTAGATTCCAGTTTGCAGTGCAGCTGTTTTCTTCCAAATGAATATATATGCTTAATTAGCTGCATATTAAGAGTATCCAGTCGAGTTAGTTGTGCGATAATACATTGCATATGTGTATTGAGTTTATAGTTTCAAAAAAAGAGAATCAAAAGAAAGTCCACAAGGATTTACTGCATACTCTGAGTATAGAAACAGCAGGAAAAGACAATATAGAGGCAAATGTTTCATTTGAGCCTATGATTATGGAAATTATTATGGAGAAAAATATTCAGATTACTTTTTTTTTTTGAAATTTTATTTTATATCATTTTTTTTTTAGAACTTTAGATAAAATTTTAATTACACCAAAAAATTTAATTCTATTTTAAAAAATAAAAAATTAAAGCGAAAGTCTGCAATCAAAGTGTGAAAAAATTCTAAATTCGATCCGTCATACTGACCAGACGACAACTCATGCTCAGATGAAAGATAAGACCTTCTGGTTTTTTCCATTAACAAGAAAGGCGTTAAGAAGCTAGGTGGCCCTTCAGAAAGGTCGTGCCGAAGTACCATATTTAGGCCATAGAGAGCTTTATAATTTTATTAAAATCGGGTCGTAAAAGCAGATTCAAATTTAATAATTTGATTCTCGTGATGGACATTGGAGAATACGAACGTTGTGTAGTGATATTCCAAGAGTAATTTTCTCAACAAAAAAATTGTATTCCAACGTTAATCAATTTCTAATAAGAAATCTAACTCTACAACACGTCTGGCCCATCCAAAGTGAACCATAATTCGAAAATTAACCACTTCAATTTCAAAAAATGTGGAAAGACCTTGTGTTCCAACCCTGGTAAGACCGAAATCCAAAAAGTAATAGATCCTCATGAAAATCTATTAGCTGTAGGGATGCTCAGAATCATCTCCACCAAGTGTAAGTTCTTTCATTTGCTGGTCTAATACCACAAATTAGATGAAGAGCTCAGCCGAAAATCCATACACCGCGTGTTGATTATATTTAATATCACCAGTATTGGGCTCTGGAGGCAGATATGTATATTGAATGACCCGACTTTCGGGTAGTCTCAATTAAGTGAAAATAAACATATAAGCCACTTTTTCAACATTCTGGCTTGCTTGGTGTCGTCTAGGGTAAGTAGAAGAGATCGAGCTATAACATGATTAAAGCGAAAAGTTATCAATGCGGTAGCATGTGCTTTTCTATGAAAATCCGTTTTCCATGATAAAAACACTATCATGCCTAGATTTGTATTTTTTAAAAAAATTCTCTTTTATTGCAAAGCACTTTTTTTTAAATAAAAATTTAAGTCTATAAGTTACATAATGAACACTTTAATCATTAAAGAAATACATTTTTTAATCTCTTATCTTAACTTAAAAAAAGTTGACGGCTTAAAATATTATTGATCTGACATTAAAAAAATTATATTTATGGCAAATAATTCCTGGAAAAATTTTTCATTAGATATAAAAATATTTTTGCATGAATAGTTTTTAAGCGCTTCACATTAATAAACCTACAGTTTTTTATTATTTTTTCGATAATAAATCGGTAATAAATTTTAAACAACCTATTTTTTTCACTTTATATATATAAAAAAAAATATAGTTAGTTGGAGTAATAAGAAAAAATTGTATTGTAATATAATACATATTTGCCACACATATGGCAATCAAAGCATGAAAAATGCACGCTTTAATTCATGAGCGCAACAAATCGCAGGTTATGATGGGGTAAAAAAAAATTAAAATGTGAAAAATTGATGAAAATGCATGCAAAAAGAGACTAAACTTCCAAACATAAAACACAGCTGTAAATAGATATATATATTTTTTTTGTCAGTCTAAAACAGCAGCAAGCACAGCTTGTAACCGCCACTCCTACACACATACACAACCAGGCGCTGGCAGCGTTTGTTTTTTTTTTTTGGTTGCCTCCCAACATTTCTGCCAATTTATGTGCAAATGTGGTTGGTGACCTTTTTTCTTGTAATTTTTTATGCATTTTTTTCACTACACGCTGAACGCCCACACTATTTAGCAGACGGTCAGTGAATGTGACTAATGCAAAGCAGTATGTGTGAGTGTGTGTGTGTATGTTTATAGTATATACATAGTGTACATAAGTAATATATATATTATGTGTTTGAGCTTTTGTGCACCATATTTTCATTCAGTTTAATTTGACGCTTTCAATTTTCAACGCCCAAGTGCCCAGTGTTAGCGTCTGCGTTTAAAATTTTGGGGTCAACGCAGCAATCACCACAGTCACTTTCATATGCATTGCATACCAACAGGCGCAGTACAGTACACTAACACTGTATGCTTTTTGTTTGCTTGTATATGCACAGCATGAATTTATGTTGCGCCACGGAGTAGCAGTGAACATTTTTGTGTCTTTAGTATTGATGTTGTTGTTACTGTTGTTGCTGTTGCTGTTGCCATTGCACTTGTTGTATGGTGTAGCAGGTTTTCTTCGTTTATTTTCGTTACGCATCATAAATCTTAATTGGCAATTGTGTGTTTTAGTCTAACCAGTTGGTCGCACTGTTTTTTCCCCCCTTTCTCCATTAGCCTCTTCGTCCCTTTACTGCTTCTCATTCAATGGAAGAGCTTAGTGTAGTGACTTTCGCGTTCTTCAGACAGTGTGTAGTGCTTTATGAGTATCTACTACATATGAATGTGTATGTGTGTATATGTGCTTTATGCATAAGTAACTACCATACATAGGTTAGCCATATGTATGGGTATATGTGTTTATCAGATCCTTGACTGTGTGAATTTTTAATAGTTTCTCCTTTGCCTCTTTCTCCTCACCTTTAATTTGCATATTCAGTGAGTGGTTTATTTGGTCATTTAGAAAAAAAGAATAGTTTTCTTGCACTGCACCACCTTTTTCTCTCCACGCTGAAAATGGTTATTTGCTAAATTACATTTACATATTAATTTAAATTTAAATTGTAAAAAATAAATGCACCGACGTGTAGCCAGCGGAAAATTTGTTCTGCTTTCATCTCACATTTTAGAGAGAATATATAATATGATGAGAGTGTAGGGAAGTTGTGGAAGGTTCTCTCATAGTTTACATAACACTGGCATGATTCAGGGAGAGAAATGGATTTAGTTGTGTTTTCCAGCTTTTTCGTACTGTAGCTAAATTTAAGTGCTCGTGAGAGCTGCTGTTGCGATATAATACTTTTGCTCTAAAATCAGTTCTCTCTCTGAGCGGTCTAGTTACGAGAGTTGGCTTTTATAATGGGGGATTAGAGAACAAAAACAAATATTAATAACCGAAATTCAATACTCTCTGATTGAGGTATCTCCAAAGCAAGCGTTCTGAATGCATCTCAACCGTAGTGTCGAAAAACGGAATTAAAAAAAAAAATCATACGGTGCCAAGTCAGGATTCTACGGTAGATGGCTCAGCAGTTCGATGTTTTATGTGCTCAAAAATGCAGTTGTTTGAGTCAATTCGTGGTGTGAGAGTCTACATTGTCATGGTGAAGAGTGATCTGTCTTCAGCTGGTTGGTTTTCCTGATTTCTTGAAATATAACTGACAAACAAATGGTTTCATACTACATACAATATACGGTTCGGCGTTCTTTTAGTGGTACGGTTGGGACGTATTCAGATTTTCCAAAAAACTATTAAACTTTTTCGCAAAACTTCTCGTTAACTACTGGTATTTTAAAGATGAAATTATACCAGTTCGCTTTTTGACCCCAACTCATTATTAAAGGAGAAAAAGAAGTTCCACCACGACGACACCGGCATGTTGAGTTAATTTTTAGGACCACTAGTGAGTTGTATTTTCTGGTACACTAAGCCAATGCGTGATGCGCTTTGTTATTATTATTTGTGTAGACATGGCAGCAGAATGGCTAGTGGCTCTCATTGTCTTCCCTGAGGTTTATGGCTCGAATATCCTTTTTTTCTGCGAAGTTGAAAACCAACAGACATTAATTAACTGGTATTTAACTAGTATGAAGCTGGTGCAAAGTTGGACAATTAACATTTCATTGTTAACTTTTTTAGTGAAAAGTAAAAAATTAGGCGTATTTTTTCCTTTTTTTTTAAAAAAAAAACTTAAAA